>CM021100.1:28799795-29004289 GCA_007115665.2 Sequoiadendron giganteum
CAAAGGGGAAATAGGTTGTTTAAGATCAAATCCATCAACCAAATGCTTCTACACTGTTCCAATAGGTCAATTAGTCCACATTTACAAATAAACTACACTTTAATCTTCCTTCCAAACACAAAAAACCATTGGATAGTCATGACCAAGGTACATAAGCACTAAATCAACAATCATCTTCCAAAGAAACACTCACCAACACTCCAAAACTAAAAACCCTCACTTTTGACAAGTTTTAAGGGGGGTTTATTGAAAATCTCACCTTTAGACCTTTCCTCACTATTTCAATGCCTCCAACACCTCCAAATATGTATGTCCTTTCTTAATTAACTCTTACAAAGTTCTGCCCCAAGTGTTTTCCATCACTACCTACTCTTAACCTCGAAATTTCACTCAAAACACAATTTTTTGACAACTAGGCATCATGCCCAAACCCCCAAATGGCCACCCCTTCCCCTAAAATCATGCACACATTCCCCATACATCTAATTACACCATTCTGGTGTAACCTTGCCCTCTAAATGGCTTCAATAGGAAAAAATGCAAAAAAATAATTTTCAAATGTAAACAATGTGAAAAAAGTCATGTGAAGGTCATATGTAATATATTCTAAGTCTCAAAATAGGTCTATAGGTGGTCAAGGGTATACAAAAATGAAAAAGTTGTTTATTTGATGAAAAATATGTAAAAAGTGCAAATTTGAAAAACTTGCAAAATGCAAAAAAGACAAGAATGTGAAAGGTCATCTTGTTGGAGAAGGTGGTTAGTTGGTTGAAGATGTAAAGGTAGGAGTTGTAACTGTTGTAAATATCTTTAAAAGAGGATTGTGAGTTGAAGGAAACATTGAAGTTTGTATTCTTGAAGAGATTATATCAATAAAAGTACCCTGGTTGTAAAATTCAGTGTCTTCTTTCTATTATTCACTAGTTGTATAGCTTGTACAAAAGTTTAAGGCTTTAACAATTTTTTTTTTAAATATCTTAATGTGCAACATTTCATTCCATACCACTTTGAAGGTATTTGGTTGTATAACACACTAGTTTGAGTCTAATCTTTACATACTGATCTGCAACCCAATATAAGGGTTTGAGAGTCTCATTAGGTTCATTATGACTACTCCAATGATTTAGGCTTTGTAGTTCAGTGCAGTAGGTTAGTTTTATGATGTGTATAGTGTGTGAATGTTGTTTTGTGTAGGGGAAATCAAGAATCCATCATTTGGTTGTTGTCCTCTTAGGAAAAACAAAGTTTTCCTCATGAAAGTGGAAGGTTACAAGTTGGTAATTGAGGAAGGTGAATTCCATGAGGCTGAAAGTTTGTTCCTAGGGTATGCGAAAACATTTATAAACATGATTCAAGTTTTTGTAGAGTATGTAAATGTTTGGAGCACACTTTTCTAATAAACCCTCACTCGTGAAGCTTGTTTTGGTGCATAAAATAAGGGTCTTATAGATCAGCATTTATTTGAGCCTTTCTACTTCTAAAAGTTGATGAATCTTAAGTTTTAAGACTTGCTAAAGGAATTTTTGAATACATTTGGTGTTTTGGTGATGATTAAAGACCACCTCCTTATGATTTTAGGCTAATTGGTGAGTAATTTCTAGCGGTATAGTCATGTTTCAAGTATTCTTTTCACAGCAACATTATTTAACCTTGTGATATGTTAATATAGAATGAAAACAGCAACATTATTTAACCTTGTGATATGTTAATATAGAATGAAAAGGGTTTTTGAATGAATATTGAATTTGTGGAGATGCAAAAATATTGAAGAGGAATCACTCGCTTTAGGAATATGGTGACCTACTAGAGATATGGAGGTTAGTTTGCTAAAAATAGTGAATCTGATAAAGCAATGGAAAGAATGGTTGTAAATGTTTGGAAACTGTCTTGTTGATGTTGTTACAAATGTCTCTACATTTGGATAAGGGTTTTGAGGGAAAGCTTTTTGTTTTTGATATTTTGAGGAAAGAGAACTCAATGTGCAAAATGATGTTATTACTACAAGAATTAAAGAGTTTGATGGATTAGTGGTTGTGAGTGTGTATTTGGCTTATTTCAATCAAGAACATGTTGATTATGATGTCTTAGATGTCTGGTGGTAGTGTGGAAACAAGAATGCATGGTTTGTTGATGTTGAAGGGTAATTTGATGAATAAGAAAATAGATGAATGGTTCAATTTCTCAATCAGGTTATTGTTTTGGTATAGTTAGTTTGATGTTGTTTAAGTTGTAATACTAATGTGGTGAGTTGGCTTGTTGGTATCCTTTAAGTTTCAAGTGAAATTGTATGGAATTTTGTTGAAAAGTTAAGTGAATCAATAGTGGTTGTTTAATTTGATCCTCTCCATTTGAGTTTGGGTCAGAAGTACCCTTGGTTGGTTTGAGGTTTTGGTTGATGCTTTGCAACACATTCCACTGAGTTATAGTAGAATACAATGGGTGGAATGGCTTAGAACATCTTTTTGTTACTTCAAACCCTCAAAGAGGAACTCACACATGCAGAGTCTTGAAAATGGGCTCTAGAAACCACTATACTCAATGATATTGCACCAAACCAACTATACTTGAAATTAGATTCAACCTATTACTAATTCCAATTCACATCATAGAAAAACAAGGTCTGTATAGGCCATACCAAGCATACAACAAAAAAAAATACATGATATTTGCAAAGTAAACACATCTTATTGATGATTAATCTTCAATACAAACTTGTCCAACATTTATCGAGCCTCTTGAGGTCTTTTTAAACTTGTAACCTTCAATTCCACCTCACAAAATGACTACAACTACCATTTTAACTTCTTTGATTGTTGGTATTCCCTATTTTCCAATTTTTCATTTTTGCATACGACAATTTTACAACATTTTGTAACTTTTACCATATTGAACCAAAAGGCCCCAAAACTCACCAATTACATCAAAATGGTCTCAAAGTGGTTTAGAGCACTTTGTTGCTCCATTTTGTGGAATGAGTTAAGTTAGGTTGTTTTAGTCATGATATTGTCAAATAAGGCCATGTTAGGCCATTTTGAAGTGTTGATGTGGTATTTTGAGTCATTATGGGGTCATTAGGTAAATATAGCTAAATTGCAAAATTTGTCATGAGAAAATGTTGTAAAGTTGCAAAAAATGTAAGGTTGGAGAATGGCAATGGGCATTGGTTTCAAAAGGTCATTGGAGGAAGTTGAAACAATTAGCTTTAGGTGGGAAAATGTTTATATATGTGAGGTATATCGATGTGAAGGGGTTTTGAAGGTTTTTGAAGGAAAAGATCAATCTAATATCTTTGTTTTATAGTTATTTTCTATGTATCTTGATTGTTTCAGCCTGCACATGTACTATACAATAGGAATTTTCTCTAAGATGATTTTAACCTATTGTAAACTTGGGTTTACTTCAATCTGCAAAATATTTGAGGAATTGACATTTCCTTTGAAGGAAGGTTGAGTGCATTCTTTGAAGTTGTTGGTTTAAGGTTGTAGTTAAGGGTTTGAGGGTCATAATGTATTAAGAGGCCATTCCACGTACTGTTCATGTCAAGTGATTTAGTGGAATGGGCCTAGTTAGAATAATATAGGTGTAGTAATAGATATATAGTTGGGGAAAAGACATTTGGTGGATATTTCCATGCTGCCCCTATGGAAAAAGCCTGAATTTAGGCCTAGGAGGCATGGCTTGAAGTAGTAGATTAAAGCAATAGTTTGGAAGAAGGTTAGAACCTGGTTATTTTAGTGTTATCAGGTCGATTTTGATGTGATAGAAGGTCTACAAAGGAATGTTAGGTAATTTGGATGTTTGGGCTTGAATCCCTAGTTGAACAAAGAGTGAAAATGGGTGAAATTGAGAGGTTTTAAGAAATAAATGTGTGAGAACTTTGGGGGAAGCATAATTTGAAGGTGAATTAAGTTGTGCAAGGTTAAATAAGAGTGTTTGAAAATATTTTGAGGTTGAATGAGGTCTAGAGATTTGTTTTTCAATAAACCCCTACTTATTTGGTGTAAAGTGAGGGTTTCATGAAAGAGGGTCTTAGCAAGCGAGTTTTGAATCAGTGGCTGAAGAAATTTTGGTTTTGTATGTAGTTTAAGGACTTTCTAATGATATTTTGAGTGGGAAAAAATATTGAAGGAGATTTTCTTTGTTAAAATGGGCTAATTGGAGCCCCTTTTCAAGTGTTCAAGGTCAGTTTGATGGTATGGTTCAAAAGTAAGTACATGTGATTTTGTGATATGTTTAAAAGTGCCCTAATGGGTTCCTAAAATGGTATTTATTTTGTGGCTTTGAGGGGTCTGTTGAAATTTGTGAGAGGAAAACCTAGGTTGCACACTTACAAGACTAAATAGTGAAGCTAAAAAGAGTCGCCCTTGTTAGGGTTTGAAGGTTGGAAGTTTGATTTCTTCCAGTGAATTTGAGTTTGGATAGTTTTGGACCTCCCTATCATTACATCACAAAGGACCTTATTCATGACCAAAAAAACTAAGACACCCTAAGCACTAATTGGTGTAGGGGCACCAAGAGCATTTTATGTAAATGTTGACAAGTGAGGTCTTTTGGTTGTTTAGGGGTATTTGAGTCTTTTAGTTCAAAAAATAAGGCAATTTAGACCATTTTATGATGTAATGAGTCCTTTTATAGTTATTTAGGTGGTTGAAAGGTCTAAGTTGCAAAATATTGCAAAAATTGTAAAATTGTGTAAAAGTTGTCAAAATTGCAACTTATTATCAAATGGTGGAAGTTCAAGAGTCATCTTGTTGTAGTTCATGGGGAAAGAAGTTGGAAGTTGTTATGTAATGTTTTTAATGCCTTTAAAAGGCCTTGTGAACATTTGAAGAGAGGTTAGCTCTTGAGAATTTGAATCTTGAATACAAAAATCACTATTTTCTCATAATTTGTTTGTGTTTTTCTTTATAGTCTACAAATTCAAGGCACTTTACTTTCCCGTACAGAATCCTTTTGACCTATGTTGAATATAATTTTATAGAGGACCATTTTAGCTTTGATTTGAATATTTTCTTGTGATATATCACTAAGTTTGAAGTGTTTTTTAGGCAATTATTAGGAAATGGGTTGTTAGCCCCGTGATGAAGGTTTTGAAGTCTCATAAAATGCACTAATGGACCATTCCACATTTTTTAACTCCTATGCCTTGGTGGAATGGGGCCAATAGAGTATGGATAGTGGTTTGGATGCTTTGGAAGAGCAGGGGAGAAATTGAAAGTGATTTTGCATGATGCCCTAGTTGGCAAATTTGTGCATTTTGGGTGCAATGGACTGGTTTGAGACTAGAAATGGATTAAATCCTTGGGTGTAGTAGGTTTTGATGGAATTTTGAGCATTTTTAGACCTAATAAGGTCTGTTTGAGGTATTGGTTGAGTTATTCAAGTGTGGGAAGGCATACTCTTAATAAACCCTCTTTGAAAAGGGTGTAAATGAGGTTTTTGGAGTTAGGTGTTTAGGAGAGCATTTATCTAGAAAATAATGTTGGTTTTGGGGGTTTGGTAACCTACTAAGAGACTTTCCATTAGTTTTTGGAGGTGGAAGGAAGTTTTGAGTATACTTGATTTGTAAATTTGACCTATTTGAGGTGTAGGATATCGTAGAAGTTGGGTTTTGAGAAAGATTGTCCAAAGTAACCTATACTGATTTTGAGATATATTTTATGTTGGCTTAAAGGGTGTCTTATGGGTGAGAAGATTTAATTGAGATAAAATTTAAAAATACAAGGTCTACACATCTATAAGTGAGACTAGGTGAAATATTGAAGAGTTGATGAGATAAGAACTTAAGAGTTGAAAATTTGTTTCAAAGTGTTTGAATTATTATTGGTGACTTACTTCCTCCCTACTCTACATCAATAACACTTGAAACCTACTTGCAGAGATACAAAGAGAGGGAGAGAAGAAGAGAGAGAGAGAGAGAGAGAGAGAGAGAGAGAGAGAGAGAGAGAGAGAGAGAGAGAGAGAGAGAGAGAGAGAGAGAGAGAGAGAGAGAGAGAGGGAGAGAATTAGAGGGAAGGGAGAGAGAGAGAATTAGGATGGGAAGGGAGATATGAAAGAGGGAAGAAGGGGAGAGAGAGAGAGAGAGAGAGAGAGAGAGAATTAGGAGGGGAACGAGAGAGGGGGAGAAGGGGAGAGAGGGAGAGAGGGAGAGAGAGAGAGAGATGGAAAAAGAGAGGGAAACAATAGAGAGAAAGAGAGAGAGAATATTAGGAGGGGGAAGGGAGAGGGGAAGAGGGGAAGAAGGAAAGAGAGAGAGAGAATTAAGAGGGGGGAGGGAGAGGGGAGGAGTGGAAGAAAGGGAGAGAAAGAGAGAATTAGGAGGGGAAAGGGAGAGGGGAACAAGGGAAGAAGGAGAGAGAGAGAGAGAGAGATAATTAGTAGGAGGATGGGAGAGGGGAAGAGGGGAAGAAGGGAGGAGAGAGGGAGAGAGGAAGAAATAGAGAGGGAAAGGGAGAGAGAATTAGGAGGGGAAGGAGATGGGAAGAGGTGAAGAGGAGAGAGAGAGAGAGGGGGGAGAGGGAGAGAGAAAGAGAGAGATGAGGAGGAAGGGGGAGGGTTAGAGGGGAAGAAGGGGAGAGAGAGGGAGAGGGAGGAATAGGGAGAGAGAGAGAGAGAGAGAGAGAGAGAGAACTAGAGGGAAGGAGAGGGAAGAGGGAAGGAGGAGGGAGAGATGAAGAGATAGAGACAGAGAGAGGGAAAAGAGAGAGGAAAGAGAGACGGAAAGGGGAGAGAGAGAGAGAGAGAGAGAGAGAGAATTAGGAGGGGAAGGGAGAGGGAAGAGAGAGAGAGAGAGGAGAGGAGGGGAAGGGGAGAGGGAAGAGGGAAGAAGGGGAGAGAGGAGAGAGAGGAGGATGGAGAGAGAGAGAGAGAGAGAGAGAAGAGAGAGAGAGAGAGAGAGAGACTAGGAGGGAGAAGGAGAGAGAGGAGGGAGAGAGATGGAGAGAGAGAGAGAGAAAATTTGGATGGAGAGGGAAAAGGGGAGAGAGAGAGAGAGAGGAAGAAGGGGGGAGAGAAGGAGAGAAATTTAGGAGAGGGAAGGGAGAGGGGAAGAGGGGAAGAAGTGTCTGAGAGAGGGAGAGAATTAAGAGGGGGAAGGGAGAGGGGAATAGGGTAAGAAAGAGAGAGAGAAAGAGAGAAAGAGAGGGAGGGAGCGAGAGAGAGAGGGAAAGAGATAATATTTAAATATTTTATATATTAACTTTATATATATATAAATATTTATAGATTAACTAAAATATATAAATAATATTTAAATATTATACATAATAATATAATATATTATATATTAAATTATAAACTATATTGTATATTTTAAACTAGATATATTAAATTAAACTATAAATTATTCATTACATTTTTCAAAATTATACATAAAATAAAATGGATATCTGATATGTCTAACACAATCCCTACTACCTAGGGATTAGCCTCAGGTTTGCTTTGTAATTTGGCTAGGACATGCCAATCCTAAGAAGTCAACACAAAAAATATGTTTAACAACTTACCTTGCTTTTCTAGACTTCACCCATGTGGTTGGCAATTTTTTTTTACCCTAAACTGATGAAATGAAAAGGGTTTAAAGGAAATTCTCAAATTTCCACCAATATAAATTATGCTTTACTTTGAATTTAATAAATAATTATTAATCATTTTCTATTTTAATTACCACTAAAGTTATGATTGATAGGTTGCTTGAAAACCATCTATAGCTTTCAAATGGTATCACATTTTTTGAATCCGAAACATGTGTCACATTCTATGCTTCACATACTACAGAATTAAAAAAAGAGAATTTCATTTAGTTTTGACCAAGTTAAGGTGGTTAGAGATATGTTTTTTAATATTTTTTAAAATTTGCAATAAAAAATTCATAATCAATTATTTACTTGGAAAAAAATTATAAAAAATATGCATCACACTAGGGCATGAGTCCTCTACTTATATCTAAAATCTTATAAAAAAATATTATCCTTGTACTGTGGTTAGGGTGGTCAGACAGACACCTACTTCTTATTTTTCCCTAACATTTAAGTAATACTGCATTGGATTTTCAAATTTTTCACCAAATATTTTAAAAATAAAAATAAACCTAGTAGTTTAGAAACTACATTCAATTTTCTACAAATTCTATTCTTACATATTTTTGAAATATTATAGATAAATTATTCAGATTTTTACTTCAAGTTCCCTAACTCTGATTTTTCTGAATTTTCATCGCCACTTAAGGGCTGATTTTTTCCATGATGATCCTACACATACCCTCCTATAAAAGTGGAAGTTCTCCTAAAGTGGCCTACTCCTTCAAATATCACTGAATTGAGGAGTTTTCTTGGTCTTTCCAACTTCTATCATAAGTTCATCTTAAATTAATTAGTGTAGACATGGAAAATGTACAATTTCATTGGACTTGATTCCGATTACTAACAACATTTCTTCCTGAATCACATTCTCAGCATTTCATCATATTTTGTCTCTTAATTTAATAAATCATTATTTATTTGATTAAGTCTTCCTCTTTCAGTGATTAAATTAATCAATTTAATTTAATTAATCTTACATCCCTATTTAATTAAATAAATCATTTTATTTGATCAAAATCCCTAAAGGCCTCTTATTAAATTAAATAAATTAAGCCTTATTTGATTTAATCTAACATATTCCTTCTTGGTTAAATAAATCAAATCATTTATTTAATAAATCATTTCCTCTCAATTCTGATTTAAAATAATTCATCTATTTGAGTCAAAATTGTCAAATCACCTAATTCTTCATTAAATTAATCAAAACCTTGATTAAGTTAATCTCTCTCACTAAAATCCTCTAGAGAATGCAACTTGCATAATAAATCAATTACTTTGATTTATTTAATTCTCTATTTTCCCTCACAAAGCATCAAAAGGGAATATTCCCTCATTTGAATTCAAAAAGGCCAAGTGGACTTGGTCCTTCCAACAAGGCATTTAAGGCCTCTTACATGTCCTTCACCTTGAGCCAAGTGGCATTAACTTCATTTCCCTTCCCTCTTGAACAAATCATTTCACAAATTCAAATTCAAACTAAATGTATTTATTGACACTTTGGCCAAAATGTGCACAACCATCAACCATTGGATTCAAAGTTAGTCCCACATTGCTCAAATATCTTTCATTCTTCCAAATTGAAATCTATAAAGTGGAGGCTTCTCTCCTCATTTCTCATCCACAATCTCATGCAAAGTTACTCTCTTCACATTGAGAGTTAATTTTGCCCATTTCCACTCAATCATTCATTATCTTCAAGATTTGTAACAAGGTTATGCTCAAATCTCTTTGAGAGATTTGATCATTTCTCAATCACTCACAATTGTAAGTTAGGAGTTGGGAAAGGGCCAATTTCAACATTCAATTGGCACCAATTCCCCCATGGGATCACTATTGTATTTGCTTAATTAAGATTAACTCTCATTTGTTTAAGTTTTGTTTTTCATTTCTTCCTAGTTTAAGTTAAATAGATGGATTTCATGGGGTATCTCTCATGCTTGTATGCATTTTGATCTAACAATCTAGCCTTGTTTGTTGTTCTTGTGCATTTTTCAGGTTCAGGGGTTCACATTTTGGTGCTAGAAGGAGGGCTTGATCAAGAATTTAATCACGTTTTTCAAAATTTCCACGGTACTTAACATTTTTTTTGTAGGTCATAGGGAAATAGTCCCACGACATCATATTGCATTGCTTCCGTAGGCATAATGCAATACTGCACTGCTTTCAGAGGTGCGGTGCCATACCAAACCGCACAAATTTCAAAATCGCACCGCTTTTTCTCTTCCCGCCTATCAAATTCAAAATTTCTAACTGCGTCGCCTTCATCTCCATAGTGCTATATCGCACTGCTCTCAGCACCGTGGTGTCATATTGCACCACATTTTTTTCAAATTACGCCATTTCTACTTTCTCACTTGTAAAATTTAAAATTGCAAACTTAGCCGCTTCAAAAACAACGCCACTTGACCATATTGCCCCACATATCCAGTCTTTTTTCCTGCAGAGCGCCACCCATAGTCAACTGTGCGGTGCTATATAGCGGCACTTTTTGTCCAAACTACGCCACTTTTCACAAACTACGCTGCGAAAAATAGTCAAGTCTAAAATTTGGCATGTGCTTTTTAAATTTTGGATTTTATAATTCTTGACCTTGTTTGCTATCTTTTTGCCCTTTGGTTTTTTGTCATTTTGCAAGTTGGAGCAAGGAAAAAAGCAAAGTAAGACATTCATCATGACATCATGCTCATCATTATGCACAAATTGTTTTTAAACACTAAAGTGTTCTTCAACACTCTTTAAGGATTTTAGATTCTTGTTTAAGAGAAATTTGTTAATATCATTTTCCTTAGAAACACTAGGTTTGTTTTGGGTTTAAAAAGAACAAGAAAATTTTCATTATGACACCATGTTCATTATGCACAAAGTGTTTTTAAACACTAAAGTGTTCTTCAACACTCTTTAAGGATTTTAGATTCTTGTTTAAGAGAAACTTTTTAATGTCATTCGCCTTAGAAACACTAAACTTCTTTTGGGTTTAAAAAGAACAATCAAATTTATTTTCAAAAGTTGCAAAAGGGCTAAAAAGAACCTTAGGAACAACATACTAGATTTTGTTTAAAGGTTAACAATTGAACAAGGGAATCTCACATTTCCTTTGGTGCTAAAAAATAACTCATTATTGCTTTGATGAATTTAAAATGAATATGTGTTTTTTGTGCCTTGTAATATTTTTTGCAAAGTAGTGTCATTTAAAAAAGCATGTGCACTTCTCTCGCGCTTCATGGCAATCTTGAGAATCAAAAGTCTTTTTGGTGACACTAAGTTGCATAAAATATTGCCTCCACATTTCAATTTGGGTACCTAACAATTGAACAAAACATGCTAGTGTGAGCACAACATATTGAGAAGGTTCTACCTTTGTTTTTCAATAAAGGTTGATTGAACGACATGATATGCTACCTTGCTATTGTTTATCTTAGTGAGCTTGCCTTGTGGGAAAAAGTAATCACCCAAGGGAATGACCCAACCGGGAACACGCTAAATCCAAGCGACTTCCAACTGGTATATAAGTATGGATTCTTGAGGAAAGTTCAAGATTCACAAGGATTATTCCAACGAGAAGGGTAGCAATGGTCTCTCACCATACTGGATAGTCCCCCACAAACGGAATGCCCACATTAAAACCCTTTGTTTAGAAAAGGCCAAATCCTTATCTATTTTGTTGGTGTAAAAGGTCATGTCCTTTGAAGCCTCCCCACGTTATACATGCAGTTTTATTGTAGAGATGGAAAGTATGCCATGGGAGATTCATGGGTACTAATATTTGGCTGACCCAAGAAGTGTGTGTCATGGAGGGGAGCCAGTGTGGTCAAGCATTTAGCCATCCACACAAAATATGTGTAGCTGGATTCATCCAAATGGGAACCCAGCAAAATATTGTCTCATTATCCTAGGGTTGTAAAAAATGCATGGAAGTGAAGAATACAATGCTTGGTCCTAAAAACATTTGAAAAATGAACATTCACAAGACCTCCAAATTTCAAACCCCTTTGAGGAAACAAATACCTTTGATGAATTTAAGCACTTTTTCTTTCCCTAGGGATCATGTCCTTAGAGGTTTCTAAGTGCTTGGATTCTATCATCATTTGTTTTCTATAAGGTTAAACATAGGATACTTTTGCCCTATTTTTCTTGATTTTCACATAATGGACCTTGTGGGATGAAAAAAATTGGGACATTAGACATATAGTTTGAAACATAAGCAATCAAGTGCCTTTGGTAAAAAGAATTCATTAAGCCAAGATAAAAGACAAATTGAACCTCATATGTGTTGTTCCAAATGATTTCCCAAAAGGTCAAGATTCCAAAACCAAGGTTCAAAAGGATAAGTCTAAAAGCTCATGAAAAATGCCTTGAAATGCTCCTTGAAGTCAAGGAAAGACTAGTATACAACTTCTATAAAAAGGCTTCAAGGAATAATCCAACTTTGTATGTGTTCTACTATCAACAAAATCTTGAAATTTTTGAAAGGTTTGCTTTCCTCACATATGAAGTCTAGCATGTTCTTCAAGACCGAGGTTTTGTAAAGAGAGTTGTGTCTAGGTTCAAGTCTAGGATCAAAGTCATCATCCTCATCCGTCTCTCCATCAAGTCAAATCTCATCCCATCAACAAACGTTTTGTGAACTTTGGAAAAATCACTCATGCTAAACTTAAAGGGCTAAACCAACATCACCCTATCTTGGCTTAACACACCTAGCCAAAATAGTCAAATCTCTTGGATGAATTCACCTCTAGGATAACGCAACTTCCTAAGGTCTACTAGTTCACAATCACCTTGATTGGCTTAACACACCTAGCCAATTCATCCACTTGTGCAAGTTCCCCTAGGATAACACAACTTCCTAGGGACTACAACTTCACTACAATCTTGTTTGACTTAATACATCTAGTCAAACCATCACAATCAACCTAAGTCCTAAACAGTTTGGCATAACCCTTCAAAAGTTCTTCAAAAAGTTTCACTCACTCACTTCATCCATTTATCCCCTCATCATTGCCACCCTCTTTGATCTTTGACTTCCCTAGTTGTTTTCTTTTGGGCCTAAAGGGTTGGGATCAAATGATCCCTATTTTTTATGGTCCAAAAAAGATCACAATACAATAAGAACATGGAAAATATCAATGGAACATCAACTTCCATTGACATGAGTCAGATAACCTCCAAAAAAAATCTTGCGGGATCAAGCAATCCACCAAGTAACTCTTCTCTACCATCACAAAATCCTCAAGAGGAGAGTTATGAAGAGGACATCACAAACGGAGACATGGGGATGACATAATCTGAAATGATAAAAATGGTTCAAAATCCAGAGAACCACAAAATTGTCAGTGCCATGTTCATTTACTTAAGCACGCTAGTGGAAGGAGGGGTCCAGTTCCCTTCTGACCTTGATGCAAGCACTAGTACGGACATGCCTCTTACAAATGCATACCCAACATCTAATTTGAATCAAGAAATACCTCACACCACCTTGGCCATCACACCAACCTTGCCGAATATAAACAAGGGGAGTGCCATGTTTCGAGAGTTACAAAAGCATCACCTTGTGACCAACAAAGAGGTGGCTATCAACACCACATTGGATAATTTTGTCCTGGTAAATCCATCACACCCATGCATCCCCCTCACCATTCATAATCCCGCTGGTTCATCTTCATTCCATGCTACACCAGCATATCAATCAAACATAAAAAATTCTCTACCACAAGGAAAAGGTGGTCTGTTTGGAACAACCGGAGTTGCTAATCCTTTTGTCTTTCCAAGGTAGCATACCATCTCTTCCCCTATTTCCATTCACAACCACATCACCTCTCAGATTGGGTTTTCCTCCCCTAAACATCGATAGTTTCTCCGATCTGGGCAATGTGAACATCACATCAAATTCTCTCTTTTTGCCCATAGCATCATAGCAACAAATTGCAACCATTCAAACTACCACGACAAATACATCAATCAGTCCTCAAATATCCCAAAGTATACCTTCTCAAAAACCGAGCATCTCAACCACCCCTCCAACAACCCAAATCCCAACCACCACCATAACCCTTTCACCTGTCACAATGGTTGGCTTCATTCCCGCTCCACCACCAATCCCACCAAAAGCCAACATGGAAAATTCATTCACCAATCTAATCCAAACCATTCAAAAGGCCAACCAATAGAGGGTACTCAAACAAAAGCAGCAAGCTCAAGCTCAAGGTCAAGCACAAGCCCAAGCTCAAGTGCATGTTCAAGCTCAAGTTGAAGCACAAGCACAAGCACAATACCAAGCTGAAGCACAAGCACAAGCACAATACCAATCCATCTACAAGCATACCAACAAGCCCTGCAAGACTTTCAGGCACAACAACAAGCCAAACAACAAGCTTTGTTGGCACAACAACAGCTTGACCAACAACAAGCTTTGTTGGTGCAACAACAACTAGACCAACAAAAAGCTTTGTTAGCACAACAATAGCTTGACCAACAACAAGCTTCATGGGAACAACAATAGATGGAACAACAACAAGCGTTGTTGACGCAAATGCAAGCATAGCGACAAGCCTTGAATGCACAACAGAGCTTGCAAAAAAAGACCACTAGTACTCCAACCCATAAAACACCTCAAACACCTCAAAAAACGTTCATTCCACCTCTCGATCCAAACAAAGATGTCACAACACAAATCAAACTGCTCTCGCAGTAACTATTAGACTTACAAACAGGAAAAACAACAAGAACACTAGGCAACTTGTTCCCTTATCCTTTCAATAGAAGTCTCACCATGGTACTGTTCCCAAAGGGATTCAAGATCCCCAAATTTGACAAGTATAATGGAATAGGTAACCTTCAAAACCACATCAGGGAATTTCAGGTGCATTGCATGGAGGTTGCATATGATGACACGTATCTAATGTGACTATTCCCTCGAAGTTTGACTGGTCCAGCCATGGAATGGTTTTCTTGCCTACCCATGGGCATTAAAACATTCAAGGAAATCGTGGAAGCTTTCCTTAAGAATTATGCTTTCAACATGGGTGCGGATGTTAGTTTGGAAGAACTATCAACACTCAAACAAAGAAAATGAGAGCTATTTGCATCCTTCTTGCAAAGATGGCGATCCAAGGACAATCAGAGCAAGTGGAGCATGCCAGAAGAACAACAATTTTGCACCATCATATCGAATCTAGATGAAAACTTGGCATTCTACTTGAAAATGCAATGCATCACATCATACGATCAACTGATCCCAAAGGTGCTCAACATCGAAAGAGCCCTTACTGCATGAGGAGGCGCATCAACATTCACTCCACCACAGGATAACCACCCGTCCAACAACTATAATGATAAACCTCGAATGTGGTTGAGGAATCAAAATATCACAAACAATGGCATGGTCAATGCTAAAGTGGTCATTATTGCCCCTAAGCAGAATATCCAAAACCATCATCAACCACAAAATCATAATCGCAACAACGTGCAGACTAATGCAGTGGTGGTGCAGTAGCAACCACTTCCCACCAATCAAATCAATAACTTGGGTAATCAAGGAGGACCACCTCCTCGAGGAAAATATCCCCCCAAGTGGAAGTTCACAGCTCTTGGGGAATCTATCGAGTCCATAATGAAGAATTTGGTCAAGGAAAACCTTATCAAAGTCTCTAACTCTGAGCAATATGCGGAACCCATGACCAAACCACCATGGTATAATGAGAACCTCCTTTGTGAATTTCAAAAAGTTAAAGGACATACCACCACCAATTGCATGAGGCTAAAGAACATCATCCAAGACCTCATTGAGGATAAGATTATCAATATCGAGCAGCTAGCCGAAAACTAAGATTTGAAAATATACACAAATTCAATGCCGAACCACAATCAAGGAAACAATCAAGGAAACAATAAAGGAAAGCAAAAGTATGCTAGTGCTAATCTAGTGTATGAGGAGATAGTTAGATGTGTCGATGAAATGGTCATAGTCATAAATTTCAAAGGATCCAACAATTACTGTGGAGTCACCACACATGGCGGAAAGGTCACCATTGCAGGGGCACCAGCTAAGACCTCCATTTCTAATACAAAAGTCATCCCCTATGACTACAATTTCATTGACTAGCTGAAGAGAACCCTCGCCCAAATTTCCATCATGGAACTATTGAAAATTTTCGTCGCCCATAGGAAGATCCTTGATGAAGCATTAGATGCATCCACCATCTCTGCCACCCTTGACACAAAGCAGTTTCAAGCTATGTTTGGTAACATCGTTACCCCAAATATCCTTACATTCTGTGACCAAGATTTCCCCCTAGAGCCATCTCATAACTACGCACTTCACCTTCAAGTGCTAGTCCATAAAAAGAAAGTTAAAAGAGTCTTGGTCAATGGAGGTGCATGCCTTAACATTTTCTCTCTTAAACTTATAAAGAAATTGGGATTCACCGAGGATTCCATTAACAAGAATAAGAGCATCACAATAAGGGTGTATGATGATAAAGAAAGAGTGTCTCAAGGCACTATCAAAATCCCCATTCAAGTGGGACTAAAAACTATGGAGACCACCTGTGAGGTCCTCGACCTCAACCTACCATATAGCATCCTCCTTGGACGTCCATGGATCCACACAATGAAGGCAGTGGCCTCGACATATCACCAATGTATCAAGTTCTCACATCAAAATGAGGAGGTCACTATATATGGGGATCTCGAACCTTTTGCCTACTGAAAAAAACTTGGAAGCCAAGTTTTATAAAATCCCCCAAGTACCAAAAAATGATGAAGGACCATCCACTTCATACATCAACCCAGCCAACCTCGCTTCCACTTCTATGACAGAGACACCCACCATCCCTGATATATTCGACATCAAAAAGATGATCCAGGATAATGGATGTGGTGACTATAGAATGAAAAGGAATGCATTTGTTGTAGGAGGGTTACCACAATCTCCTAGGTTGCATGGGCAACCTTGATCCACTGAAACACCCATCTGCACCCTTAGAGTAGATCCTTCTAGATTCTGCCATTGGGGAGATCTAAGTCAGGAAAGTGTTGAAGAGGAAGATATTGCAAATTCAATATACCATGATGTAGAAGCTACACCCACCTTACCAATAGAGGAAACCAATAGAGGGCTACAAATGATGCTTGGTATGGGCTATAATAGGAACAAAAGACTTTGAAGGAACAGTGATGGACACTTGGAGCCCATCATTGCAGAAAGAAGAATGCAGAACCTTGGCCTTGGTTGTACTCCTCTGAGTATAACAATACGTGGTAGAGGTACTCCTAGTAGGGAAGTTAGGTCCTCTCCTCAAGTCTCGACAACCAACCTTAGATTACCCGTATCCACAGGCCTACCTTTTGACAACTTCACATTTGACATAACCAAGGTTTGTAGTAGAAGTGATGATGATGAAACCATAATTGGCCTTCCCAGGCTCTTTGAGGATTCCACCCTACTAATGATTAGTGCATCCCCAGCTGATTCAAACCAACAAACCCACCAAATCACCTTAGTACACCCGCAACTCACCGATCACAACCAACAAGGACTGCCAATTCTAGACTCATTCGAAAACGATGAGGCACTCTCAAAATTCATGGGAATAAGGCATATAGTTTTGTGTGGGGATCACAAGGCAGTATTCAACATCACATTAGACACCCAGGCATATTATGGGGAGACAATTGAGTCCTTCAGTCGCAAAAGACAAATATCGAGAATAAGCTCAGAGTTATTGAGTGAAAACCACACTGTGGCGCTCTCTAACCACAAAACAGTAAAAATAAAGGACACATCCAATGGTGAAAACCTCTCTAAGGTGTTGGAGGATGAAGAATTCAATATCCCCCCTACTGCTCTACATCAAGAAAAGTCAGCAGTCCTAGCAGAGTAGTGCAATCCTGTCAACCTGGGAACGGAAACATAACCACAAATCGCTTTCTATGTTGAGTCTCTCCTAACAAAAGAACAAGAACTGCTAGCAGAATTTCTAAAAGAAAGGAAGGTAAAATTTGCATGGACATATGCTGACATTCCAAGTCTAGATCCTGAGGTGGTGGTTCATCATTTGGTTGTTTTCCCTAGAGCAAAACCAGTTAGACAAAAGTTAAGGAAAATGCACTCGGAAATAGCCTTGCTAGTCAAGATTGAGTTACAAAAGCTCCTAGATGTTGGCTTTATACACCCGATTGACTATCCTGAGTGGGTATCCAACCTTGTATCAGTCTCAAAACTAAATGGGGGCATCCGCATCTACACAAATTTTAGAGATCTAAAAAAAGCATGTCCTAAGGATGATTTTCCACTACCCAACATTGACATGATAGTGGACATGATGGCTGGAGATGAGATGCTATCCCTAATGGATGGCTTCTTGGGGTACAATCAGATAACAATCACAAAAGAGGACTAGCATAAGAAAGCCTTTGCATGTACTTTGGGCACTTACTGCTGGAATGTGATGCCATTCAGGTTAAAGAATACAGGAGCTACATACCAAAGAGCCATGACATTGATCTTCCATGACACGATTCACAAAACTGTCGAAGATTATGTGGATGACATATTAACTAAATCAAGAAAGATGTAGAACCACATAGCAACCCTAAGCGACATCTTTGACATATTGGAAAAATACAAGGTCAAACTCAACCCAAAGAAATGTGTCTTTGGGGTACAATCAGGAAAGTTGCTAAGGTACATAGTTTCAATGAGAGGGATAGAGGTGGATCCCACAAAGGTAAAATCAATTCTTGATATGGGAGCACCAAGAACACTAAAGCAACTTAGAGGATTACAAGGTAGACTCTAATCCATCCGAAGATTCATAGCACAACTGGCAGATAAGCAGATTGCCTATTCACACCTACTCCACAAGGGAGTAGCATTCAGGTGGGACGACAAGTGCAAACAAGAATTTAACAAAATCAAAGAATATCTACTTGCACCACCTGTGTTGATGCCACCAATTGTAGGGAAACCATTGATTCTATACATCTCAATAACGACAACCGCCCTTGGTGCCCTTTTAGCCCAACATGATTAAAAGGGAACTGAGTGGGCCATTTACTATATCAGAAGAACAATGGTAGGGCATGATCTCAATTACACATCAATAGAAAAATCTTGCCTAGTAGTGGTGTTTGCAGCCCAGAAATTTAGACACTACATTCTAGCTCATCAAATTAAGCTAATTGCCAAGATAGACCCTCTCAAGTATCTATTGTCAAAAGAAATGCTTACAGGTAGAATGGCTAAATGGGTTATGATACTATCTGAGCATGATATTGAGTATGTAGAGCGAAAAGTGGTCAAGGGACAAGTAATTACGGATCAGCTAGGAGAGGCTCCAATATATGCAGACAACCGCTCATATCAGAGTTTCCAGATGAGTCCCTTTTCAATCTCAATGCAACCGACCATTGGAAACTATACTTTGATGGTTCCCACACACAACATGGATGAGGAGCCGGTGTGTTCTTCATCACCCCATAAGGAGATTGCACACAAAGATCTTACAAGTTGGCATTCCTCTGTACAAACAACATTGCAGAGTATGAGGCTTTAACCATAGGTCTCAAAATTGTGGCACAATGGCGAATCATGGCATTAAAGGTCTGTGGAGATTCACAACTCATCATTAACCAAGTCAACGATGAATACCAAAATAAACATGATAAGCTCGTGCCATACAAGAAGGTGCTAGAGAGCCTCAAGGAATCATTTATCAATATCATCTTTGAGAAAATACCAAGGGAAAACAATAGAGGAACCGATGCAATGGAAACAATTGGATCCTTGCTAGATATCCCTCACAATGTCTCGAAACATGAATTCCTGGTGGAGCAACTTCTTGCACCCACTTTCGAGGTACCAGAGTTACAATATGCATGGGAACTCATTGGTCCTGATGATCTTTGGTACCATGACATTTACACCTACCTAAGATTAGGAATCCTCCCAGTTGATATTACCCTAAACATCAAGCGAACCTTTGTCAAAAGGTCCTTACAATTTTTCATCCTAGGAGAAACCCTCTTACGTAGAAGCATCGATGAAACCCTGTTACATTGCTTGAAACCTGAGGAGGCCTTGACTGCTTTAACAGAGGTACATAGTAGCACTTACAGTTCACACTCAAGTGGTATGACCTTGGCTAAAAAGTTTCTAAGAACCGAGTACTACTGGCCGACAATGGAGAGAGAGGCACATGACTTTGTTAGAAGGTGTCTACAATGCCAACAATATGGAGACCTCATTCATGCACTAGCTCAAGAATTACATCCTATAGTTACACCTTGGCCCTTTTCACAATGGGGGCTTGATCTCATAGGTAAAATATCACCCACCTCATCTAATGGCCATAATTTCATTATCACCGCCATTGAATATTTCACAAAGTGGGTCGAGGCAATCCCCATGACCTACATCACTAGAAAACAGATATCCAAGTTCATCCTAAACTACCTCATCTATCGATATAGTGTTCCCCAATCCATTATCTTAGATAATGGGACACCCTTCAAGAATCAGGATGTCCATGACTTGTGTGAAAAATTCAAAATCCAACACCACTTTTCTACCCCATATTACCCACAAGGCAATGGGCAGGCAGAAGCTACCAATAAAACCATTCTAAAAATCTTCAAGAAAACAGTCAATGACTCTGGTCATGACTAGCATCTACAACTAAATCTCACCTTATGGGCCTACCACACTAGCATCCGGACACCAATAGGTGCCACCCCATTCTCCTTGGTCTACAGATCAGAAGCCATTCTCCCCATCGAGATCGAGCTTCCGTCACTAAGGATATCATTGCAAAACCTCATCACAGATGAGGAATACAGGGTTACAAGACTAAATGAGCTGGAATTGCTAGATGAACGATGCATGGATGCCCTAAATCATCTACAAGTCTATCAAAATCGCCTAAAATAGAGCTACAACAAGAAGATCAGGCAACACACCTTCCAAGTTGGTGACCTTGTGCTAAAAGAGAACGAAAAGAATGTACCAAACCTAGATAGAAAAGGAAAATTTGAACCCAACTAGGTGGGACCTTTCATCATCACCGCAACCTATAAATCAGGGGCATATCAGTTGTCAACACCAGAGGGCGAGCCTTTGTAGGAGCCCATGAACAATTGTCATCTCAAAAAGTTTTATGCCTAAGAAATTGCAAGGTATGGAACCAGAAAATACAAAAACAATCAAAAAAAGTCCTGAAAAAATGGCTACCTTGATGAGAACCTAGCAAATAGGTGTCTTGGTGACAACAAAAAAAAAAAAAAAATACAAAAAATCCTAAAAAATCAGAAAAAGGATTGAAAACAGTAAAGAAAAAATAAAATAAAATTATCCTCTAGTGAAAACCACTTGGATGGCGCTTTGGACAAGTACCTTGGTGAAAACCTGGCAAACAGGTGTCAAGTGTAAATAAAGCACTCTCTATCCACCAAGATCTGCACTACTCACTCGCCCATTCCATCACATTCCATTAATCATCCATCCACCCATCCCCTCGCATCCATACCATAGCCTAAGCTGATTCCCATATCATATTCCACCATAGTACTACTTGGCATATTTCTAAGGTGAGCTTTTCCTACCTATTTGAAGTAGTTTATCACTTAACATTGGCGGCATGTCCTTGAAATTGGTAGGGGATCGTATTTGTGTATATCTTTTGTGCTCTTCCCAATATTCATCAAAAAAATAAAAACCAAAAACCAAAAACATTCAAAAAGTTCATCAAAAATTAAAAAACATCCAAATCATTCAAAAAATCCAAAAACATGTCAAAATATCAGAAAATCTTCAAAAAAATAAAATAAAATTCATCATTAAGTCTTGTCAATCTTTCATCTTGTCTGAACTACATCGTCTCTGAGCTTGAACGTAGGCAAGGTTGATCTTTGATCATCCCCCGAGACAGTTAGGGTCAGTCCTTAGGCGTCCATCGCATTGGCAATCCGTTTTCCCATTTATTTTATAGTTAGGCCAGTCCTTTAGGCATCCATCGCATTGAAAATTTGTTTGCCCATCTATCTCTTCATCATCAAGTACATCGCCAGTCGAACTACGTGGTCTCTGCGTGGATAACGTAGGCAAGGCTAATCTATGGATCAACTCCCGAGACCCCTAGGATAGGTCTTTAAGTTAGTCTCTTCGTCATAAATCTTGAAAATACTAAAAACATTGAAAAATATGAAAATACCAAAAACATTTGTAAAACATCTCAAAATTCCAAAAAACAGCCTCAAAATATTTAAAAAATCCAAAATGGTGCATTCATTTCATCTCGCTTTCACCTGCGATTATCATCACTCATAATAAAATCAATCGTCGCCTTCACCCTTTGGTAAGTTAGACAGAAACAAGTTTATCAGATTCAAAAGTGAACACTCTAATCATCAGAGTCTTAAAAGTCTAGATTAGTGAAGCAAGCAAGTTGGTCAACTCATAATATCAATAGCTTATCACCCAAATCAGTCCCATCAAAACCTTGATCACAACATGTCCTAGGATGAAACTTTCCTATGATGCACATAAGCATCAGGTGCCCCACAGTAGTGTAGTCTTGGCTAGCGGTATGAAGAACATTAGCTTATTTGGTTTGCTTTATTTTGTCTTTTATTGACTTATCTTATTCTATACTCATTCCAAGGACCTCTCAATGATGCCTAAACAAAACAGGTTTAGAGAGAAAGTAATGGGGCAAAGATCGTTGTCTCTTTTATTTACTATGCTTGTGGGATACACTTGTAAAATAACTTAGTCATATGAACTTTGTTTAGTATGTGGGGATGATGTTTTAGATATCTTGTTGACCACATAGGAAATCTTGCTTTCTTGTGTTTTGGACCGAGATGTTTAGA
The DNA here is from genome assembly GCA_007115665.2 of Sequoiadendron giganteum. NCBI lineage: Eukaryota > Viridiplantae > Streptophyta > Pinopsida > Cupressales > Cupressaceae > Sequoiadendron > Sequoiadendron giganteum. Next base: position 28,822,241 of record CM021100.1, read on the forward strand.
ATGTTTGAACTATATCCTAAATGAAGTATGTATGCTAAGTGTGAACAAGAATACTCATATCTGATTGTCAAATCAAAGTCCATCACACTAGGTACAATGCCATCCTGGTCCTTGATACCTTGATGCATCGTACCTATGAGTGTTATCAAACATAACATAATCGACCCTTTGAAAATCCCAACTCCTTGAAAGAAAAATTGTCATCTTAACTAACTCATTAATTCTACAATTCTTCTATCTTTCTTCCACACTAACATGGTATTATGACAGTAATCAAAACACCACCAATGCATACACCCTGCATCCACATGATCATTAGCATAAGAAGAACATTGCATCATATCATTATCTTAAGTTATGAGGAATAATATAAATTTTTTATTTTAAGCATCTTAAGAAAGCAGTGCATCATACATAATTAGTTGCATCCATTACCATTTGCATATCATTATACCAACATTAACATACATTACATCCATAAGATCATCATTAGAAGCATGAAAAATATACAAAAAGAAATGCATCCATACATCATAAACATAAGAAATAACATCCCGTAGCATCACACCAAATTAAAATGCATCCATACATATCATAAAAGGCGAACCATCTCATATATATCATCAAAAAATATATATATACACTGTTATGATACAAATTAGACCAAGTGTACATTGAGATACCTGGTACGGTAGGGGCAGCAATATAGCTTGTAAATCAAAAGTGCAAAACTGTCTATGATCAAAAGGGCCAGCCTTGCTGGCTGCTGCCCTCCCCCACCTGCCTATCACCATGATCCTCTATCGGTCGCCTCCCTATCTACTGGGAGAAGTTTGGCACTCTGGTTGCTGATGGCACTGTCTGCCGATAATGCTGCCGATAGTACTCAGCCTCCCTGACAACCGTACTCCCAAATACCAATTGATCAACCCCCAGATGTGGAGGTTGCGCTCTCTAGCTATCTCCACCAACCAGTCTCTTTATCCCTCTTGGATCATGCCTAGTCTCTCTCAGTTGTAACTGTAATAACCTGTTGCTGGGCCTCATCCCGCTCTACTGTCAAAAGTTGTACCTGGCCCTATAGCTACTGAATCAGTGCATCCCAAGGATCTGGCTGTGTTGTTGGCTGTACTGTTGGCTATACTACTTGCTGCTATTGTGGGACTACCTAGGGATGCCCATCCTGTCCTACTGATAGTTGTGCTGGTGGTACAACTCCTCCTCCCCGACCTCTACTTGCTGCCTTGCCCTTGGCCCTCTGATGAGGGATCGCTGCCTCGGGAACTGTCAATCTTAATGGCTGTCGAAACCATGCCCTATATGCTGGAGGGACCCTTGCATCTACTGGTCCCTGATCATATGGCCATGGCCAGGCCACTAACTGTCTGAATGAGGATACTACCTCCTTTGCTGGAATTGGCTGCCCCCATGTGTCTCCTTCATAGTACACGTGAAGATGGCCATGTAATGATCATCGGGTATGTCCTACATCTTGCCAAACTATTTGGCTACCCTATCAGGAAGATACCTCTCTACCATAGTATACTCTCGACCCTGCATGAACCTGTCCTAACGAGCAAATAAAATTTATTGTGCATCATCATACCATAGACCTATACCCATCCATGACCTCCATATGAACACTTTCATCTCATCCAAAACCCACGGCCAGTAGGCCACACCGTCTGTACCCATATGAGTAAAGTGGATCTCTTCCCTGTCGCACCACCACACAACGGGATCATCAATATCTATAATAACGGGTGTCACATCTAGGCGGAACACTGGGAGCCTCTCCCATACCCAAACATGTAGAAGAGTCACTCCGGTCCCAAGATCCCAACCATCCAGGTAAGCAAACTCATGCAAATCTTTGTACAAAGAGGCCAACAATACTGGTCCCCAGGCAAAGCACACTCGATGAACGCACATCTACTACCATGCCAATCCCCAACCTGGACTGAAATATCAGCCATGCTGATCAGGAGCTACAAGACCAAAAATAATAGTAGCCACAATCAACCTGTAGGTAGGAGCCCTACCTCGGTACCACTCCAAGTCTATCTGATCGTCACAAAGGATAAGATCATCAAGGCCCATAACCTCAAAGCAGGCATCCCTACCCTCCAGATTATAGATCACTCGAGCTCCATGAATGGGTAATCGGAGGATGCACTAGACATCCTCAAGGGTAATGGTGGCCTTGCTAGTAGGAATATGAAAGGATGACGTCTCGTTGTGCCATCGCTCGACTAGGGTAGCCATCATACCCAAATGTGTCTAAATGGTGGGAGCATATGCAACATGCCATAGCTTGAGAATCCCAAGCTGCTCCTGGAGATATACATGCATACCCTATAATCTATCAAGTACTGGCCACCGGTGCTCCCTCAAATGAAGTACCTCATGAATCTCCTATGCAAGGAAAGATGTTGTGTCAGTTTCCCTAAAGAAAATTTGCTACCTGTATGGTATTTCACTTTTGAAATAGCAAAAGCGACACTGTTCTCAAAAGCAGCATAGTTTGTAATGTTCCAAACTGTGCCGTGCGGTTGGGTTTGGAGCCAAAACCCTAATTTCTTAAACTGCATCGCACGGTGCTCTATGCATAAGCAGTTCTATATAGGACCACACAGCCCTGACTTAGTAGTTTTTGTGGTGCTATATAGCATTGCACCGCCTCAACCTAACCTAAACCCTATTTAATGCATGCATAATGAGAAAATTGAAGGTCGAATAAGGGTACATACCACGGGCCCTACGACGACTGGTCACTGATGCACTCATACCCACTCTGACACATGCTTGGGAAGCTACCATTGTACCATCTTTTCTAAGACTCAAAGCTCAAGGTGTCAAATTTTCAAAGGATTAAGACTGCAAATGCATTGAAAGTGACCCCTCGAGGTTTATTTAAGCCTTAAAATTAGGGTTTTTAGACCTAATTTGACCTTCAAACTAGAGTTTTGGTCTCCTGATCCCATTTTCACCCAATTGAAAGCCATTTTTTATACTTTCTAGCATTTTAATGCATTTTTTCAGCATTAAGTGGCATTTCTGGCCTATCGGGCACTTCATCCACTTTTTTTGCGAGATCATTCAAAAAATCAAAATTTTCGTTTGATCTCTCGAGGGGGTAGTATCCAACAATATCCTTCCACTAGGGTAATAGTGGGGCATCTGAAAAATTTGTGAAAATTGTGAACTTTTGATCATAGCAGTTTATTCTTTGAATCAATGCAACAAGTCCATTCCTTCAAAGAGGGGGAAAATATAGACATGGAAAATGTACAATTTCGTTGGCACACTTGATCCCGATTACTAACAAAATTTCTTCCTAAATCACATTTCTCAGCATTTCATCATATTCTGTCTCTTAATTTAATAAATCATTATTTATTTGATTAAGTCTTCCTCTTTCAGTGATTAAATTAATCAACTTAATTTAATAAATCTTACATCCCTATTTAATTAAATAAATCATTTTATTTGATTAAAATCCCTAAAGTCTTGTTATTAAATTAAATAAATTAAACCTTATTTGATTTAATCTAACATATTCCTTCTTGGTTAAATAAATCAAATCATTTCCTCTCAATTCTGATTTAAAATAATTCATCTATTTGACTCAAAATTGTCAAATCATCTAATTATTCATTAAATTAATCAAAACCTTGATTAAGTTAATCTCTATCAATAAAATCCTCTAGAGAATGCAACTTTGCACAATAAATCAATTACTTTGATTTATTTAATTCTCTAGTTTCCCTCACAAAACATCAAAAGGGAATATTCCCTCATTTGAATTCAAAAAGGCCAAGTGGACTTGGTGCTTCCAACAAGGCATTTAAGGCCTCTTACATGTCCTTGACCTTGAGCCAAGTGACATTAATTTCATTTCCCTTCCCTCTTCAACAAGTCATTTCCCAAATTCAAATTCAAACTAAATGCATTTATTGGCACTTTGGCCAAAATGTGCACAACCATCAACCATTCACATCATGACATGTGGCATTCAACCATTGGATTGAAGGTTAGTCCCACATTGCTCAAATATATTTCATTCTTCCAAATTGAAATATATAAAGTGGAGGCTTCTCTCCTCATTTCTCATCCACAATCTCATGCAAAGTTACTCTCTTCACATTGAGAGCTAATTTTGCCCATTTCCACTCAATCATTCATTATCTTCAAGATTTGTAACAAGGTTATGCTCAAATCTCTTTGGGAGATTTGACCATTTCTCAATCACTCACAATTGCAACTTAGGAGTTGGGAAAGGGCCAATTTCAACATTCAATTGGCACCAATTCCACCATGGGATCACTATTGTATTTGCTTAATTAGGATTAACTCTCATTTGTTTAAGTTTTGTTTCTTCATTCCGTCCTAGTTTAAGTTAAATAGATTGATTTGATGGGGAATCTCTCATGCTTGTATGCATTTTGATCTAACAATCTAACCTTGTTTGTTGTTCTTGTGCATTTGCAGGTTTAGGTGTTCACACTTAGACATTGTTGCACCTTTGCACCAATTGACAAAGACCAATGCTACATTCGAGTGGATAGAAATCCATTATCATTATTTTAAGACATTGAAAGAGAAATTATGTTCAACACCTATTCTTCTTCTTCCAGATCTCTCACAACCTTTTGATATTGAGACAGATACTTCACAATCTGTACTTGGTGTTGTTCTGAAGCAAAATGGTCATCCTATGACCTATCGTTTAGAAACTTTTTATGCTGCTAAAAGGAACTTCTCCACATATGAGAAAGAATTATATGCATTGGTCCAAGCTATCAAATAATGGATACATTACCTTTTGGGGAAATAAAAATTTGGTCACACTGATCACTTGCCTCTTAAGTTTCTTCAATCTCAAAACAAAATTGAAGAATTTGGACATATGAAGTGGGCTTGTTATCTGAAACAGTTTCACCTAGTCATCAAGTATAAGAAGAGGAGCACAAAAAATGTTGCAGATTGTTTAAGTCAGCCTCCTACCTCACATGTTTTAACTATTGTGTCCACTTCTCATTTGGGATTTCAGACTTGGTCTTCTCAGTATGCTCAAGATCCTAATTTTGGCACCATATACACAAGTCTCCAAAATCCTTCAACTTCAAATTTGAAACCTTTTCAACATTTCCACATTAAGGATGGGTTACTCTACAAGTTGGAAAAACTTTATGTCCCTCGAGATCATCGAACTTCTCTTATCAAGGAGGCACATTCTACTCTTTATGGTGGTAATTTTTTTTAACAAAAAACACTTCATCATTTGCAACAGTTCTTCTATTGGCCCCATATGTAGTGAGATGTTCTACATTTCCTCAAGAGATGTGCAGTTTGTTGCCACTCCAAACCAACCAAGAAAAAAATGGGCTTAAGTATTCCTTTGCCTTTTCCTTCACATCCTTGGGAGAGCATTTCCATGGATTTGGTTAGTGGCTTTCCATTGACTATTCACTTCCATGATTGTGTTTTTTTGGTTGTTGATCAATTCAGCAAGATGGCTAAGTTCATCCCATGTTGCAAGGCAAGTCCTCAACATGACTTAGCCCAACTCTTCTTTGAATTTTTTTGGAGATCTTTTGGTTTACCAACCATCATTGTTTCTGATTGTGAATCACATTTTGTGTGCCATTTCTGGTGATCTCTATGGAATATTTTTTGGAGTTTCCCTTCACTTCTCCACTTCTTTTCATCCTCAATCAGATGGTCAAACTGAATTTGTGAGCTTAACTATTATACAAAGTTTGAGGATTTATCACCAGAGTTCTCCTGCCAATTACTATTTGAGCCTAACCCACATAGAGCATTCATATAACTAGGTAGTTCACTCTTGTAAAATTCACTCAACTTTTGAGGTATGTCTTGGTTTTCATCCTTTGGCTCCTTATGAGTTGCCCTTTTCTTTCACTTCTCTAGCCACTATGCATATTCAAAAAGAGAAAGATAAGGCCCAAGCCTTCATTCAACATTTGCAGAATCTTTAGTCCGAAGTAGTTACGATTCTTCACAAGACTCAAGAAAAGAAAAAAACTCATAGATAGTCATCATGTCCCTCATACTTTTCAAGTTTGGGATAAAGATGTGTTATACTTGGACAAATTTCATTTCCAAGAGAAAACACACAATAAGGTCAAGCCACTTTGCTACGGGCCTTACACCATTATTCAAAATGTATTTGATAATGATTTTTGACTTGATCTTCCAACTTAGTTGGGCATCAATGATGTTATCAATGTTTATCTTCTCAAACACTACCATGAGTTAACACTAGAAACTGAGCCTCCTGTCAGCCATCCTGCAATTGTTGTTCCTAATTTTCAGCCTCCACTTGATTCTAATAGAGTTTTTGATACAAAGAATCGTCAGACATGACATGGTTCCACCACTTCATACCTTGTTACAAAGCAAGGTCAGGTTCCACATCAGCCCATTGGATCTCTCACCATCAATTATCTCAGGAGTTTCCTTCTCTTTTGCAAGAATTGGAGTCTAATGCCAATATTGTTGGGAAGAATGATGAGGATTCATAGGGTATGCATAGGATGTTGGACGTTGTGGTTGTTTTTCTGATATGTGGTTTTCTTTTATGTCAACACTATTAGAATTGGTGATTCTAAAGGATATGTATGTCGAGGATATTGAGAAAATTGTAATAAATATATTGCAGGTAGCCAGTGAAGCTGAGAAGGGTAGAGTGATGAATTTTTTGTTACATTGATGATCAGAAGGAACCCACTAAATGGTGTGTTGCTAAGCTTATCTAGTATGTTTTCTGAAATATTGAGTGGTATGCATCAAGAATTGAGGAAGTTATTAAGTTATGTGTTCCTACAATTATTCAGTTACTGTAGCAAGTGTTTCTGGAAGATGAGATTGTAATTCTAGTGAATTGGGTTGTTGTGTATGTTCTTTAGGTGTTCAATGATGTTTATGGATCGTTCTCTATTATTTTGGTACATATGCATTGATCAGCGTGTTCGTGATTGAAGATTTTTCCTTGTGTGCTTAAGGTTTTCATGTTCTTGCCCGACATTATGGTGGTAGCATGTTGCAAATCCATATGGATTAATATTGTATTGTTTGGCATGTGTGAGGTTGTTGATTTAGGTCCTCACTCTGTTGTGACTGACTTAGGTTGGTGCACATTAAGATTTGTTCATGTATTGAGGCCGACAATTGTAATTTATTCTTTACTTTTGGTCGACAGAGTTGTTGATGTAAATTCATGTAGCAGGTATATAAGCTGCGTGATTGTTTAATCATTTTAGTGTATGCTCGGTGAATGTATTTGAAGTATATGCAAGATATGTGGAAATAAAGATCAAATCATTTGAGTGTAGAGTAGAGTGTGAAGGAGATTCAGTGAAGTGCTAAGAAGTGCTTTTGTCCCTAACCGGAACTGTTAACAAGCTTTTTTGAAGCTAATTTCTCAATTCAACCTCATTAGATGGATTTAATCTGATTATCTTATGTAAGATAGTGATCCTTCCCTTTGAGAAATGAACTCTAGGTAGTGTGCCTGAATGCATGTGCATTCCTTAATCATTTCTTTCATTATACCTCTAATAGGGTATAATCTTGTGGACTATCCACCATGGTTTTTCCCCTAATAGGGTTTCCACGTATAAAAATATTGGTGTTCATGTGTCTCTTATGCATTGTTTATCTATGCTTTCACTATTAATTATCAGATGTAAGATTAAAAATTGTTTAAGGTTGAATAAGTTTAATTTCTGTAACAACTAATTAACCCTCACTCTTAGTTGTTTATCCTTATTTTGCCAACAATTGGTATTAGAGCTATTTCCTCTAAATAATTGTAACAACTTGAGGTGATTCAAGATGGCATCATACAAGAAGGATAGTCCTATATTTTATGTTACAAAATAATCTCTATGGAAAGTTAGAATGGAGTGTCATTTGAAGTGCATTGGTGAGCCTTTTTGGAAGATTACAAAGAGTGCATATACACTTCCTTAGAATGGTCCCTCTATTGCCAATGAGATGAAAGAATTAGAAACTAATACCAGGTCTATAGAAGCATTGCTAAGTGCTTTGAAAAATTCAAAGATGAAAAATGTAATAGGTCTGAAGACTGCACATGAGATCTGGATAAAATTGGAAACATTGTATGAAGGAGATGCACTAGTGAAAGTTGCTAAGCTGCAAAGTCTGAAAGGTAAGTGGGAGAACATGAAGATGAGTGAAGTTGAAAACATATTTTCTTTCTCGAAAAAGGTAATGAATTAGTGATGGAATTTAGATTTGTCGGTGGAACCTTGGAAGAAGACGAGATTGTGGCTAAGATACTTAGATTTGTGCCTACTTCTTACAAAACAAAATTTCATGCTATTGAAGAACTCAGGATAGTAACAAATGTGACAAGAGACGTGTTGATTGGAAAAATTGTTGCCTTTGAGTTGAGTGAATTTGGGGAATCCTTTCCTAAGACAAAGTTTGCATTCAAAGCTATTGTATCCAAAAAAAACCAACAAAGATATGATCCAAGAGAGAGTTCCAGAAAAACATTCAAGTATGAAGAAGAGATGAAACTGATTGAAAATGAAGAAAGAGAGCGAGAAGAACTAGAAGCACCAATTGTGAAAAGAGAAGCTAGAGGACAAGGTAAGTACAAAGGAAAGTTTCCTATTAAATTTTTGTCTTGCAGTAAGATAGGTCATTTTGCATCAAGATGTCCTAAAAGAGTCTCTAAGTATAAATCTGATAAGACGAGATTTCAAAAGAAATGTTATTATGCTAAAGAAGGAGTTACTGATGATGAATCTGATATAGAAACTTGAAATGAAGATGAATGGGTATCCATTTCTATCAAGGAGAATGGTCTGGTGTCCACTAAATCAATTGGTAATTAGAATATATTGAAAAATCTCTTGTAGCTATAATTGATGAAAAGGATGAGTGGGTGATCGACAACGGATTCTCACATCATATGACTGGTGATAAAAGAAAGTTTCTAAGCTTGGAAAAGTATGACAGTGGTGTTGTAAAATTTGGAGATAACAATGTTGGTGTAATTTGTCGAAGAGGCACTATTTCTCTTGGTGGAAAATGCAATATTGATGATGTACTTTATGTTGAAGGATTGAAGCATAATTTGTTAAGTGTTGGACATATGGTTGACAAAGGTTACAATCTTCAGTTCAAAGATGGTAAGTGCAGGATATTGGGAAGCTCAAGAAATGTGATTGCTTCAGGTACAAAGACAAGAGGTAATATTTTTCACTTGAATGTTGCTAGTGAAAGTTGTTTGATTGCTCAAGTTGATGTAAGCTGGTTATGGCATAGAAGGTTGTGTCATGGGAATTTGATAACATTGTCAAAATAAGCTCCACACAACCAATCAGAGATCTACCTAAGTTAGTAAATCCTACTAACACTATATGCAAGGAATGTCAGATGGGAAAACATACAAGAATCTCTTTTGAGCACAAACAACATCATTCCAATGGAGTACTAGACTTGGTACATACTGGTCTATGTCCTCCATCTATAATTAGAAATCTACAAGGAGAAAGGTAATATATGTTGCTTATTGATGATTATTCTAGAATGGTTTGGGTTGCTTTCTTAAGAGAAAAACATGAGGCATTAGAGAAATTCAAAAGCTTCAAAGCTTTGGTAGAAACTGGGACAAGTTTGAAGATCAAATGTCTCAGATCAGACAGAGGTGGTGAATTCACTTCCCGGGAGTTTGATTCATTATGTGATGAGCATGGACTAAAAAAATAGTTATCTGCTCCTTGGACCCCACAACAGAACGAATTTGTTGAGAGAAAGAATAGAACAATTTTAGATGCTTCCAAAAATATGATGTTGGAAGGTAATGTTCCTCATTTCTACTAGAGAGAATCTATAAGAACTATTGTGTATACTATCAACCACATGAATGCCAATAGTAATTATGGTAAGACTCCTTTTGAGCTATGGTTTGGTTATAAACCTACTGTTAAGTATTTCAAAATCTTTGGAAGTAGATGTTATATTAAAAGAGATGAAGATATAGGAAAGTTTGAAGCTAGAAGTGATGAAGGAATCTCTTTGGGATACTCTACTAAAAGAAAAGCCTATCGGTGTTACAATAAAAGATTGAAGAAATTGGTTAAGAGTGAAAATGTCAGAGTTGATGAGGACATTGAAAGATCATCTAGGTACTGTAGATATGACTTAGATGACCAAAAGGATAGTACTGATAATGGAAAGAATGCATAGAAAAAAAATCAAAATCAAAGTGTTTTGGTGAATCAAGAAAAACATGAAGAAGAAGATAATGGAAATGCATAAGAAATAACATAACCAAAAAATCCAAGGTATGTAAAGCAAAGTCATTCTAAAATTCAAATCATAGGAGACAAGAACAAAGGTGTACAGTAGAAGAAGAATTATAAAAGAATATTGTCTGATATCCAAGATTGAGCCTAGCAATGTTAATGAAGCATGCGAAGATGAATATTGGATGGAAGCAATGAAGGAAGAACTGATGCAGATAGAGAAAAATGATACATGGATTCTTGTTCCTAGACCTCAAGACAAAAAAGAGATTGGAACCAAATGGGTATTTCAGAATAAGTTGAATGAGCAAGGTGAAGTGATCAAGAATAAATCAAGATCGGTATGTAAAGGATACTCACAGATGGAAGGTATTGATTTTCAAGAAATGTTTTCCCCTATTGCTATAATTAAAGCTATAATGTTATTTCTTGCTTATTCTACTTTCAAGAATTATAAATTCTATCAAATGGATGTGAAGTTAGCATTTCTGAATGGTGAACTACAAGAAGAAGTTTATTTTGAGCAACCAGATGGATTTCAATTGACTGATGAAAAATATATGGTGTTTCAGTTGAAGAAAGCACTATATGGAATCAAACAATCCCCTAGAGCTTGGCATGCTAGACTAGATAAATACTTGTTGAAGGTTGGATTCAATAAAGGTACTGCTAACAACAATTTGCATTTCAAACTGGATCAGGATAAAGAGTTGATCATTAAAGTCTTTGTTGATGACATTATTTTTGAAGGTGATGATGACTTGTGCATGAAATTTGCCGATGAAATGAAAAGTGATTTTGAAATTTCAATGATAGGAGAACTAAAATTATTTTTAGGATTGCAAATTACTTAGTTAGATGATGGAATCTTTATTTCTCAGTCCAAGTATGTAAGAGAGTTACTAAAAAAATTTGGCATGGAAGATTCAAAGCCAGTTGGTACACCCTTGGTAACCGGATGTAAACTATCTCAAAATGATGATTCTCCTAAGGCTAATCAAACAAGATATAAGTCAATTATTGGTGGATTACTATATTTGACTCAAACAAGACTATACATTATGAATGTTGCGTGTATGGTTGCTAGATATCAAGCTGATCCAAAGGAATCACATGTGACTGCAATAAAGAGAATATTCAACTACTTGAAAGGAATAGTTGACTTTGGGTTATGGTATCCAAAGGATGATGATCTTACTTTGAATTCATTTATAAATGCAGATTGGGAAGGAGATGTAAATGATAGTAGAAGCACAAGTGGTGGTGTATTCTTCTTGGGAAAGAAGTTGGTGGCTTGGTTAAGTAAAAAGCGGAATTCCATTTCCTTATCTACTGCTGAGGAAGAATTTATTGTTGTTGCAAACAATTGTACCCAAGTGTTGTGGATGAAGCAGATGTCGAGAGATATCAGAGTTGAGTATGATAAGCCTATTGGTATATTCTATTACAATTCAAGTACCTTAAACATTTCTAAGAATCCGATGCTACACTCAAAGACAAAACAAATCTATCAAGTATCACTTTTTGAGAGACAAGGTGAGTGATAAAGAGGTCAGATTGGAATATGTGCCTACAAAGGAACAAATTGTAGATATCTTTACTAAACCCTTTCCTAAGGATACTTTTGAGTATCTCAGAGGCAAGTTAGGGGTGATTTCCCCTCCTAATCTAAACTAAGATGCAAGTCTTTGCATCAATCCGATGACTTACTGTCAGATCTTGTTTCAAATTGATGTTGTGGTGGCTGCTTCTCAGGGGGAGTATTCAGATGATTTAGATGATATGTGGATCAGAGCATGTGTACCTTTTTCATTGATGTCAAAGGGGGAGAAGAAAAATGTGAAAAAATATTGAAGTAAGGGGGAAAAGAGTCAAGAAAGGGAGAAAAGAGCTATGAGAGGAGAATTACAGAGCAAAGGGGGAGAAGTATGTGAACAACCAATTGTGTTGATGGTATTATTTTCACATCATGTTTTTCCATCAATGCCAAAGGGGGAGATTGTTAGATGTTTTGGTTGTGTTGTTGATATGTGGTTGTCATTGATGTCAACTCTATTAGCATTGGTGATTCTGAAGGCTATATATGTTGAGGATATTGAGAAAATTGTAATAAATATATTGTAACAAAATTGAAGAACCTAGGCATATGAAGTGGGCTTCTTATCTGCAACAGTTTCACTTGGTCATCAAGTATAAGAAGAAGAGCACAAAAAATGTTGCAAATTGTTTAAGTCAGCCTCCTACCTCACATGTTTTAACTATTGTGTCCACTTCTAATTTGGGATTTCAGACTTGGTCTTCTCAGTATGCTCAAGATCCTAATTTTGGCACCACATACACAAGTCTCTAGAATCCTTCAGCTTCAAATTTGAAACCTTTTCAAGATATCCACATTAAGGATGGGTTACTCTAAAAGTTGGATAAACTTTGTGTCCCTTGAGATCATCAAACTTCTCTTATCAAGGAGGCACATTCTACTCTTTATGGTGGTCATTTTGGTAAACAAAAAACACTTCATCATTTGCAATAGTTATTCTATTAGCCCCATATGAAATGAGATGTTCTACATTTCCTTAAGAGATGTGCAGTTTGTTGCCACTCCAAACCAACCAACAGAAAAATTGGCTTAAGTATTCCTTTGCCTATTCCTTCACATCCTTGGGAGAGCATGTCCATGGATTTGGTTAGTGGCTTTCCATTAACTATTCACTACTATGATTGTGTTGTTGTGGTTGTTGATCAATTCATAAAGATGGCTAAGTTCATCCCATGTTGCAAGGAAAGTCTTGCACATGACTTACCCAAATCTTCTTTGACTTTGTTTCAAGATCTTTTGGTTTACTAACCAGCATTGTTTTTGATTGTGACTCGCATTTTGTGGGCCATTTCTGGTGATCTCTATGGAAGATTTTTAGAGTTTCCCTTAACTTATCTAGTGCTTTTCATCTTCAATCAAATGGTCATATTGAAGTTGTGAACCCAAATCTTACTCAAAGTTTGAGGATTTATCACCATAGTTCTCTTGCCAAGTGGGATTTGAGCCTAACCCACATAGAGAATGCATATAACCCAGCAGTTCACTCTTGTACAGGTCACTCAACTTTTGAGGAATGTCTTGGTTTTCAGCCTTTGGCTACTTATGAGTTTCCTTTTTCTTTGCCTTCTCTAGCCACTATGCATATTCAAAAAGAGAAAGATAAGGCCCAAGCCTTAATTCAACATCTGTAGAATCTTTAGTCTAAAGTAGTTCTGATTCTTCAGAAGACTCAAGAAAAGAAAACACAACTCATAGATCATCATCATGTCCCTCATACTTTTGAAGTTGGGGATATATTTTGGTGATACTTGGAAAAACATCATTGGGTGAAGCCACAATAGTGGTTTACAATTCAAATGAGGAAGGAAAAATCACAAAAAATGACCCCAAGGAAAAAAATATGATTTTAGGGGTTTGTACGAACTTACTTGTTCGACCAAACCAAAAAGAAGTTTGCTCGAACAAGGGTTTGACTGAACCCCTTTGAATTTTGGCCACCAAGAAAAACATTATAATGCATAGGAAAGGGGTTCGAGCGAACCCCTAGAGGTTCGCTCGAACCCCTATGGGTTCAAACAAACCCCCTTATCCCTAATCCCCCATCTAAGACACAAAAAAACCCTAAATTTTGGCACTTTGGAGCTCCGTTTGAGGATGAAAATGGAGGAATCTTCACAAACCCAACTAGAATCAGGTAGTCCTTAGAACGAGCTATCCAATGAATATAATTTTAATATGTTTTGGTTTTATTATGTATGTGTTTTTTTTGTTTTATTAAACATAGGCTTTTCACTAAAAATCAAGCTCTTTATTTTGCACATGTGGAAAAATAGCGGATTATCAAAATAAAATTTAAAAAAATATGTTCGAGCTGGGTATTGATGTCCTTGATCCATTAAAAATAAAAATTTGAATTTCGATACATACACAAAAATTTATGTTGTATACAGTCCGTGTATGTCTGAATTCCAATTGGTTTGACTTTGAAACTTGATTAAGGAAAAAATATTCAATAAAAAACTATGAGACCAAATGAAAGTGCTATATATCATAGTTACTTATCTAAATTCAAAAAAAAAGAATTTTATCCTACATACAAAAAAATTTATGATGTATATGGTGAGCGTCACTTTTTAAAAATGTTGTTTTCTTAATAAAACCAGTTTTCGTGGGAGATGGAAAAAAAATGCAATCTAATTCCAAAATTTAAAAAAAAAAAAAAATTTAGAATCTACAGATAAAATGTGATGAGACTCTAGTTTTCATCATCTTCAAATTCTTCACGGTTTAGCCGCTATAGGTGCCCGAATATGAAGATTTAGTTAAAAATAATAATTTTAGTGTCCAGTTTGGCCAAAAATTGTAAACCACTATTGTGGGATCACCCCATTTTCGATCACCCCGTTTTCGAGAAAAAACACATAGCAAGGTCAAGCCACTTCGTTGTGGGCCTAACACCATTCTTCAAAAGGTATTTTATAATTTGTTTTGACTTGATCTTCCATCTCAGTTGGGCATCCATTATGTTGTCAATGTTGATCCTCTCAAACACTACCATGAGTTAACACTAGAAACTAAGCCTCTTGTCAGCCATCCTATAGATGTTGTTCCTAATTTTCAGCTTCCTCTTGATTCTCATAGAGTATTTGATACAAAGAATCATTAGACATGACATGGTTCCACCACTTCATACCTTGTTGCAAAGCAAGTAGAGCTTCTGCATCAGGCCCGTTGGATCTCTCACCATCAGTTATCTCAGGAGTTTCCTTCTCTTTTGTAAGCATTGGAGTCTAATTCTATTATTATTGGGAGGAATGATGAGGATTCATAGGGTATGCATAGGATGTTGGATGGTGTGGTTGTGTTTTTGATATGTGGTTGTCATTGATATCAAGAGTATAAAAATTGGTGATTTTGAAGGTTGCATATGTCAAGGATATTGAGAAAATTGTAATAAATATATTGCAAGCAGTCAGTGAAGCTGAAAAGTTCGGAGTGATGAAAAGTTATATGCATTGATGACTAGAAGGCACACACTAAAGGGTTTGTTGTTGAGCTTATCTAGTATGTTGTCTGAAACTTTTAGTGGTACACATCAATAATTGAGGAAGTTATGAAGTTCATTGTTCCTACAGTTATTCAGTTACTGTAGCAAATGTTTCTGGAAGATGAGATTGCAATTTTTGAGAATTGGGTTGTTGTGTATGTTCCTAAGTTTTTGAGTGATGTTTTTAGATCGTTCTCTATCATTTTGGTACATCCGTGTTGATCGGCGTGTTTGTGATTGAAGATTTTTCCTTGCGTGCTTAAGGTTTTCATGTTCTTGGCCGACATGATGGTAGTAGCGTGTTGCATATCTTTATGGATTAATCTTGTATTGTTTGGCATGTTTGAGGATGTTGATTTAGGCCCTCACTATGTTGTGACCAACTTAGGTTTGTGTGCATTAAGATTTGTTCATGTATTGAGGCTAACAATTGTAATTTATTCTTTATTTTTGGCCAACAGAGTTGTTGATGTAAATCCATGTAGTGAATATATAAGAGTGACTGTTTACTCATTTCAGAGTATGTGAAGTATATGCAAGATATGTGTGAATAAAGATCAATTCGTTCAAGTGCAGAGAAGAGTTTGAAGGAGATTGAGCGAAGTGTGATTTTTTTTTTTGTGCCTAATTGGAACTGTAATCAAGCTTTTGTAGAAGCTAAATTCTTAGTTCAACCTCATCAGATGGATTTAATCTAATTGTCTTATATAAGGTAGTGAGTCTTCCCTTTAAGTAGTGAGCTCTAGGCAGTGTGCCTAAATGCATGTGCATTCCTTATTCATTTCTTTCATTATACTTCTAATAGGGTATAATCTTGTGGACGAACATCCACTGTTGTTTTTCCCCTAACAGGGTTTCCATGTATAAAAATATTGGTTTTCATGTGTCTCTTATGTGTTGTTGATTTATGCTTGCATTGTTAATTATCATATTTGAGATTAAAATTTGTTTAAGGTTGAATAAGCGTAATTTATGTAACAACTTATTCACCCCCCTCTTAGTTGTCTATCCTTATTTTGCCAACATAGGATATATACGTTAATAGATTAGTATTATATTTAGTTTTAATCCTATGTAAATGTCAAAAATAAAAAAGTGAAAAGTAAAATTTTAGTTTCCTAGTTGTTAGGAGGTTAGCATAAATTAGTATATGATGATTGTATTTGTTATTGTTTTCCATCTCATGTTGAGATTTGGAAAAGCATATAATAGTTGTTTATTTTTCATCTCACATTGAGATTTGGAAAATATTTCCAAATCCTTTATTTTAGGCATATTATTGCCTATATATATTTGCAGCTTTCTCCTCACGAAAATATATGAGATTAATCAAAAATTTTAGCTTTGTTTGTAGAGAATATTGTCTCTACTTGATTTTTTTTCTCTGACTCAGAGCTTTTTATTTCATTGGAATTGAATCTCTATTTTTTGCTCATTTTTTTCTTATTCTATATTAAAACCCTTCTTTCTTGACTATATATTTATAATGTGAACTAATCTTGTGTAGAAATATTCCACACAAACTCATTATTTCTATGATGAATAGAGTATGTAGCAAAGATAGAATTCATGTTGTGGATGAACCAATACAATTCAATAAATTGATAGAAATCTCCATCACAGACGTTCTCTAAAGTACAAGAATCATATCTAACACAACACTTGAAAATATAGTTAAATGCATTTAGAACCCATAAGCATTCATATTTGTACAATCTAGATCAATCTCCAATCCAAACAATGGAACCAAATATGACCAGATTCCTTGAGAATATTGTTGATATTTGTATTATTTATGTCTCAAAGAGTGGATAGTATACTATACACTGAAAAAGGACTAATAAAACCACTCAAGGCACATTTACATTCTTATTTAATCCAATAGGATGCTTAGGAACTAAGTGTACATTATCAAACCATGAGAAATAAATTTAGGTCATTCAATTGAAATGTTCAAGAAGAGAATTAACTATTGTCAATAAATTAAGGTTTACTTACTTTAATCAAGAACTTAATTTTATATTTAATAAATATTTAGTTGGAAGTTAGTTTCCCATAAGGTAGTTTATGAAGCTTGGGAATGTTACATGAATATATTTTTTATAATAATTTGCACAAGTCATTGAATTTTAATATAACTGGAGAAGCATTGATATTATTTATATTTTGATTTTTTTTGTACAATCATGATTTGATATTTTCATCAATATGTGATCTACCATTTTTCAAAATGGTATCAAATAAAAGGGAGGAATATTAAAGAGAAAACATAGAGAGAGAATTGAAAATGCATAAGAAAAGAATTTGAAAGTTTTAGATAGGTGTAAGAAAAGGGTTTAGGATTTCACTTTCTTTCTTCCTTGGGTGAACTTAGACCCACCATAGGATATTGGTATGAAATTCATACTAATTTTATATGTGTGTGAAGACTAAGGATTCGATATATTGACTTTGGTATATAGAAGTATATTTTCTTAGATTTCTCATGGAGAATTGAGCATTACAGATTTGATTTTTTTATGATAATCACGGAAATTAGGTGCAATTTTTTTTATGGCAAGTTATGTTGCTTTGGATAGTAAGAATATCCATCCAAAGAAGGTTTATTTGAGTAAATTTTTTCTTTCCATTGCTATTGACTTTAATCTACCATAAGATTCCAAAATAAGGGCATATCAGCTATAGAAATCAAATATAAATTTTATTTTACCAAAAATTACATAGATATCTTTTTTAAAGGGGTCATTTATTTGAATGGAGAAATCCTATGTTCCTAGCAAGTTTGAGGAGAATGAATTTCACACTTGAAAATTTAAGGTGCAACTTATTATAATTAAAATAGAATTTTTGGATATTGTTAGTGGAAACTAAAGAAACCACAAGATGTAGATGAAGTTGTAACATGGATAATAAAATATTGCAAAGAAATGACATTGATTGGTCAAAAATTATATAATGCATATTTTCATTATACTGATCTAACAAAAATATCAATGGAAATATGGGATGGTTCACAAAGTTCGAACACCAATATTTCAATTAAGTAAAATATGTTTTCTTGTGATGAAAGAAGGTGAAAATATTATTCAACATATTAGTACATTTCATTATCTTCTTAATAAAATTGTTGGTATTTAAACTTTATGATTGATGATTATGATTCTAAACTATTTAATTAGAATACCTTCAAGCTTTGATAATATTGTATTTACTTTAAATAAAATTAATCATGGCTTAGGAAATATTGTATGTTTCTTGATTAATGGAGAGAATAGAGTTGTTAAACATCACTCAATTACTATTTAAAAAATCCCTTTTCTTGTAAAGAATTCCAACAATTCAATAATGAAGAATACAAAATTTGAATTATTTTATTATAATAAAAGATGACATATTCTAGTGGATTATGCTTTACATTCTAGGGATCTTATTGAAAAAAAATTGAAGACAAATAATGTTTCAACTAATATTGAAATGGAGATTCAAAGGTATGGTTTTATAGCACATGATCAAGGATATTCCCAAAAAGACAATGAGAATGAATATATTTTTTAAGAAGCAATAAATTCCAATTGGAGGCTTGAGACACTAGACATTAGAGGAATATTATTAGGGTAAGAGCAAGAAGATGAGTCCATGAAACGTGGAATTTTTTTCCTTAGGCAAAAAAATGAAATTGGCTTGCAAAAAACGGGATCTTGTTTGTAATAGGGTCCCTAATCGACACATGTGAAATGAGATCCCGATTTGTAAAAAGTGGGATCCCATTTTTTAATAATCGAGATCCCATTTTGAGATGGTAATTATTTAAAATAAAATAAAAACTCATTTCATTTTGTAGCATGGGATCATGTATTCCTCTTGTGGACAACGATAGTTGTACGAACTCCAAGTATTCCACTATCACAAATTTTGTTGTTTTTCATTTTTTAATTTTTTTTTAATATAATAATGTGTGTGTTTTTATTCAATTTATTTACCATTTTTTGCATTTTATTTCTTTGTAACGTAGACATGAGTATTTATAGAATTAGATGAAAAAATGCAATGAACTCTCAAAAAAATTGAATAGAAAGCAAAAAATCAACCTAAATTGAACTTGGAAACAAAAAAAATTGCATTTGAAACCTAGATTGTTGAATCAAACCCAAAAACATTTTTGTTCAAAACCCTAATTGAACATGGAAACAAAAAAAATTGCATTGACAATACCCTAAATTGAAATTAAATAAAAATAATTGTATTTGAATTTAATCCTAATTGTTTTTTGAAATCCTAAGTTCAAATCAAACAAAAAAAAAAGATTTGAAAACCCTAGTTTCAAATCAAACAAAAAAATTGCATTAAAAACCCTGTATTGAATTCAATCAATTTTTTTTGCTAAAACCCTAAATTGAAATCAAAGAAATCATTTTGCATTTGAAAACCCTAATATAGAGCTGAAGAATATTTGATAATGGAAAAAAATTATTTACATTGCTTAAATGTTTTAAATTTTATTTGCATTGTATGAAGAATTTACAATTTGTTAAACTTTACTTTCAATGTTAAATTACAATCAGATTACAAAACAATATGTTAAAGAATAGTTACAATTCATAAATTATCAATGTTTGCTTGCAAATTTAGTTAGCAAATTCGTAAATCCAAGTGTACAATCCCTTTTCAATTGTAACTTAATTAGATAATATTTGCATTCATTTCTATTTTATGTTTTGATCTATATTATTCATGTCGTGTTTCCATTTCTTGTTTTCATGTGTTGTCTCTTGTCTTTTGACAATCTCAACTCTCATTCTAGTCAATTAATTGTTAATTAGGCTTCTAGTTTCTAGTCTAAAATCTCAATTTGCACTAGTCACCTAGACACTAAAAGAATCTAAATATTTTTCTTTTCTAAATTCTTTTCTAGGTTATTTCAATTCCAAACAATCAAAAATAAAATAAGATAATTCAACATTAAAACTAATTTTGTTATACATTTTATATCAAAAAATTCATTTAAGTGGGAAATATTAATGAGAATTTTTTAAAATAAAATAATCTTATATTCAAAGTTAATAAAATATCAAGTTAAAATATACATCAAACTCAATCTTAATAATACATTTAATTATGTCTTTCTATTACAAAAATAGTCAATCTATTCATAAAATAAAAAATATTCATAAGGGTGCTGGCAAGAAGTTGAGTCCACTTTTTGGCCAAAAAGTGGAAGTGTTTTCCCTGATTTTTAGAATTTGACACTTTGACCTTAAAATTTGAAGCACTTAGAGATGGAATCTTTAAAAAAGTCACTAATCATAAAATGTAGTACTGAGAGTCTAGTTTCCAAATATGTAATTTATTTCAATACCCAGATTGTACAAATTGAGTTTTAATAGGCATTTGTAAAAACTACTGTTTAAAAGTCTTTTTTTTTACCATACCATGCACGTGTACGACATCCATATCTTGACTTAAATTATCATATTTTTCTAAATCCTTTTGGGAAAAGATTTGTGACTCACTGAAGCTTGCCCTAGATATTTTTTTGTAATATTTTATTGAATTATTATTTTTTTGTTAATTTTTTATCAGGCATATTTGTCATTTAGAAAAATCGTCATGTACAACATGCATAAGATGACCTAAAGTTATCATTTTTTGCAATTTTATTTTTTTAAATTGAAAAGAATTGTCTGATGTTTACCCTTGTGCAATCTGTTCGTCAAAATGTTATGTTCATCAAAAGTTATTAAAATAGTAAGAAACTTTGATATTTAAAGTTTATGGACCAATTTCATCAGAAATTAATTGAAAAATAGAAAAAATAATTCAATTGTAAAAAAAATTACATATTTGGAATCTACATTGTCTCATCTAAAATGGGTTTTAATTTCGTCAAAAAATTCTACAAAAAAGTCGTCAGCCATATGTCCAAACTCGGTATTTTTCTCTGACATTGTGAGAACCTTCAACTTGCAGGTCAAACCAGGTTGAAGGCCTAGGTTCAGATTCCCAATGCTTTTCCCGAACCAAAATACGAGGTAAAAACTCAACCACAAAGAAAAACCAATTTGAAATTTTAAAAATTTATTAAAAAATTATTTTTTATGCTTTTACAAAACGGGAAATGGGATCCGCTTTTAAATTATAAAAATGGAAAAATTCCATTTTGGAAATTTTTCTAAACGGGATCCCGTTTTGAAAAGTTGCCAAAAATGGAAATTTTTAGAAACGGGATCCTGTTTTTTTATTTTAGGCTCGGGATCCCAAACCTAAACGGGATCTCGTTTATTAATAACGGGATCCCATTTATTAAAAATGGGATCTTGTTTTTGCAATGCTGATTTCATTTTTTTGGCTAAGGCAAAAACTTCCACGTTTCATGGACTCAACTTCTTGCACTTACCCATAAACTAGTCAGTCTATTACCCTAAACCGTAAACCGATATCTTAAGGGGTCAGGTAATATGAAATTTCTTAAGGGGATCAAATCAGTTCTAAATATTTGGTGAAGTTTCCGAAGACAACCAAATTTAACAATTTAATAAGATTACATGCAAGATTATAATATGAATGAGATTTCATGATCAAGGTTGGTCATTCGAAACAAGAGCTATCTCAATCAATTTTTCCACAAGAAAATGTTGTTCACTAACTTGCAAGTCCATTATTCGAAGGGACAACCAAACTTCACCCTAAGTTCCCTAAACCCTTTAAACACTTAAATCTAAACTCTAAACCCTAAACCCTAAAGCATTCATTTTAACCTAGGACCTTATTTAATGAAATTTGGTTGCCTTAGGAAAATCCACAAAATTTTATTCCCTTAAGCCATGTCATTCTTTCCTAGGACCTTACTACATAGATCCCCTTAAAATCCATCCTATTACCCTAAACTCTAAACTCTAAACCCTAAAGCCATCATTTTTTCCTAGGCCCTTAATGAAATTTGGTTGCCTTGGGAAACTTCACCAAATTTTATTCACTTAAGCCATGTCATTTTGTCCTAGGATCTCAGTAGACATAGATCTCCTTAAGTCTTCCTATCACCCTAAACTGTAAACCGATTTATTAAGGGTTCCTAATATGAAATTTCTAAAGGGGATCAAATAAGTTCTGAAAATTTGGTGAAGTTGCCCAAGGCAACCAAATTTAACAATTTAATAAGATTACATGCAAGATTATAATATGAATTATATTTCATGATCTAGGTTGGTTAGTCAAAACAATAGCTATCTCAATCAATTGTTCCATAGGAAAATGTTGTTCACTAACTTTCAAGTCCATTATTCTAAGGGCCAAGTCCAAACTTCACCCTAAGTTCCCTAAACCCTAAACACTAAAGCATTCATTTTATCCTAGGAACTTAAATTGAAATTTGGTTTACTTAGGAAACTCCACCAAATTTCATTCCCTTATGCCATGTCCTTTTGTCCTAGGACCTTACTACATAGATCCCCTTAAGTCATCCTATTACCATAAAACCTAAACTCTAAACTCTAAACCCTAAACCGTAAAGCCATCATTTTTTCATAGGCCCTTAATGAAATTTGGTTGCCTTGGGAATCTTCACCCAATTTTATTCACTTAAGCCATGTCATTTTGTACTAGGACCTTACTACATATATCCCCTTAAGCCATACTTTAGGATGTGTTAAGGGGGATCAAATAAGTTCTAAAAATTTGGTGAAGTTGCCCAAGGCAACCAAATTTAACAATAATATTTAAGATCATGCAAGATTATATTATGAATGAGATTTCATGATCTAGGTTGATTGGTTTATGGTTTAGGGTGATAGGATGGCTTAAGGGGATCTATCTCTAGTAAGGTCCTAGGACAAAATGACATGGCTCAAGTGAATAAAATTTGGTGAAGTTGCCTAGGACCTTAATGAAATTTGGTTGCCTTGGGAATCTTCACCAAATTTTATTCACTTGATCCATGTCATCTTGTCCTAGGAACTCACGAGACATAGATCCCCTTAAGCCATCCTATTACCCTAAAACCTAAATCCTAAACTCTAAACGGTAAATCCTAAAGCATTCATAAATTGTTCTATATTAATTTAGTTAATTGTTTTTTCATTCAAGTAACATGCCTTAGACATAAATGAGGCTTACACATTTTATCATTTGTTGTCAATTAGGACATTTATATTGAATGGTTTAAGGGTATTTCCTAAACATGTATCTTACATTTTGAAATTACAAATCTAATGTAGGCTCACTTATATCTTAGAGATCGCATGGATCGATTCAATAATAATCGTAATCCACCTCCATGCCATCCATTTGCACCACCTTCACCTCCACCTTCACTCACTCCACCTCATAACCCCCCACCTCCACCACTTGAAATTGATGGTTCTCGCTTGCAAGCACGAATCAATGCCAATGTTAGAACCATCCAAGATCAAATAAATATTATTCAAAATCAAGAATGTATCGCACCACCTATGAGGATGTTTGCATCTAGGATGCAAATAGTTGTTAATGTTGTTAGGGCTATGGATGGGATCTTAGATGAGCATCAACAATGGATAGAGGAGAGGAGAAATTCTGATTCTAAAAAGGAAAACACAAAGAAATGAATAGATGCAATTGAGAGCCACAACAGTTTCTAAATTAAGACAATGATCTTATAGTTATGAATTTATGAATTTGGTTCGATTGATATTTTGGGCGATGAATTTATTATTTTGGTTTGATGGATATTTTTAGTGACGTGAATTTATGATTTTGGTTCCAGATGGATATTTTTAGTGACATAAATTTATGAATTTGGTGGAATTTATGAACTTATAATGATGAATTTATAATAGTATATATTAAATGTGACTATCTACTAGATCATGATTTCTCTTGTTGGAAAAATGTAATATATATATATATATATATATCCGTTAGACATAAAATGAGATTTTTGTGAATGTTTCAAGTTTAGTTTTTAGTATGTACATGTATTAAAATTGCATAGTTCTAGATCTTAAATTTTGAAATTTGTATGTATGTACATATTTTAGTTGAATGATGTGTGCATGAAAATTATGCCTCGTATTTTTTATTTTAAATATATGTACATATTAAATTTTGAATTTTGTATGCATATGCTCAAGTTCAATCAACATATATGTACTTGT
This sequence comes from Sequoiadendron giganteum, assembly GCA_007115665.2. Classification (NCBI taxonomy): domain Eukaryota; kingdom Viridiplantae; phylum Streptophyta; class Pinopsida; order Cupressales; family Cupressaceae; genus Sequoiadendron; species Sequoiadendron giganteum. The sequence continues at coordinate 28,846,760 of CM021100.1, forward strand.
AATTTTGTGAGTTTGATGTATGCATGCAAATTATGCATCGTATTTTTTATTTTAAATGTATGTACATGTTAAATTTAGAATTTTGTATGCACACATGCTCAAGTTCAATCAATGTATATGCACTTGTAATATTGTAATTTTGTATGCTATTTTTGTATAATTTAATGCAGGTACACTTATATCTGATATCATGGATCAATTTAACTTCAATGATATCCACAATCCACCAACTCAGCCACCTCCACCTCCCCCTCCACCTCCCCCTCCACCCCCTCAACCTAATATCCCACCTCCAACACCTCTTGCATCTAATGAGGCTTTCTTGCGAGAACGCATAAATGATCAAGTTGCATCCAATCATAATCAAATCAATGCTATGTAGAATCAAGCATTGATTCCTCCACATGTTAGACATTTTGCATCTGCGATGCAAAAAATTGTGGATTCCATTAGGACAATTAATTATGATCTAGATAGGCATCGATGAGAGAGAGAGAAAATGAGATAATTTTATGCAGACGGTCTCTCCTATAAACAAATTTTAGACCTTAAAATAACAAAATCCCACCTAGCCCCTTACTTTCTTGACCCTATTACTCGGCAGCCCATTCCTCCCAATAAATCTATAATATCCATGAGGTGGTGTATACATCCATAGATGACTACAGATTTTTGGGATCGATGGTATATGTTTTTTGATAGTCCACCACATGCTAATTGCAAGGTCCCATTGTATTTTTTGAAGAAATTATATATAGAATTTGTTATGGGGCAAAAGCCAAATTATTTTTATTTTAAATCATTTCAAGGTGTTGGTGGTGGCATGCCACAATAGAGGTTAGGGGCAAGGGTTGATTCCCAATGCCCTATGCATGCACAACTCCTTGTTGTTTCTCCTAGTCCTCCCATTCCCGCACTTGTGCATCAACGTGCAGTGGTATGAACATTAGGATCTCTTAGTACACTTGCAGGAGACCTTGATCAACACGCTTCTGCAATAGTAAGTAGGGAGCATAGAGATGGTGATGATGGAGGAGTGTTTTATGGAGTTGGTATGAGTACCACTCCAAGAGTGTCCAAGGTCCCACATGTATGTACTAGTTGCCATCAATTATGCTATGGACCCAATCAGGCCACACCTAGTGTGGGTGGACATGGAGATTCTAGTGGTTCATCTAATCGCCTCAGTTCATTTGCAAAATTTCTTACAACAAACCATCACCTTGAGGAAACTATGACATAGGTATAAATATACATCTACATGTTGATTTTATAAGAATTTTAATAAATACATATCAAAGAAAGTTTGCAATACATTTTAACAATCAAAATTTTTGGTGTCCAAATGACACTGATGATGGGGCAATCATCAACTCTACAAGTACATACATCAAGACCAATCCTAGTCATAAACCATTTTGGGGTATTTTGATTTCAATTTTCTAAATTATATATGAAATTATTTTTAACTTGAGTTTTAAATTTATAATTGAATCATGAACATATGTTTAAAATATTTATGTTGGTTTAGGGGAGTCAATCGGCTTCCACATCGATTCCACTCGAGGGGTAGTAGAACACTCCTCCACTATTGAGCATCGTAGATCAAGGGTAGGTACATTTATATTGTAAATTGTATAACTTACATTAGTATACTTACAATTATGAATTTTTAATTCACTATATATATCAAATGTGTATCTACACTTGTAAATATTATAAGCATTAAAAATGTCTACATGTATGTTTAGGTTGATCTACAACAATGAGAATGGGCATCAAACAAACATTAGATGTTGTGGCTACTCGTGAGGCCTCTGATTTTTAGGTTGTTTAAAAACATTTCTACACAAAATGTGCATTTACTTTAATATATATATATATTAACCTAATTCAAGTATTCACATGCTTGAAATTTTATCTTGTAGGACTTTGTTAGTGCGAATTTCTACCATGACCCAATTATGATTACACTTCTAGGAGGACATGCAGAGCAGGCTGAAGATATCATGGTAATTTAAATTGTTTATTATATATTTAAAGTCAATTACAAATTATATATTGTGAATAACTTTAATTTTAAATTTCAAATTGAATATATATATATATATATATATATATATATATATATATATATATATATAATATTAGCTAATGCATTTTTTAAATTCTTTTTCTTTTATCTAGCAGGAGACAGATCTTGTAGTTGAGCATGTACAAACAGGTCCTGGAGAAGAGGGTGCACAACCTCAGAATATAGTACAATTAAAATATGATAAATTATAAATTAAATTGAATTAAACCATTTTTAATTGTAGAATTACATCTAATTTCAACTTTCTTTGTCTTGTTTATGTATATTGATTCACAGAATTTAGAGGTTGGTTCAGGTGCACTAGAGCATCCAGAACAAGATATGATGGTAATTTAATTTTATGATGAATTATAAATTAAATTGTCATTAAATAATTTTCATCGTCTTACATCTGATTTCATCTTTCTCTTGTACAAAGTGTTTCAGGTTACCTGTGTAGTCTGCACGGTGTGAAGAGGTCTCTTGATTATAGAGATGATATTATGACCTAAACATGATTTTATGGGTTATATTTGATTATTTCATGGACTACATATTCAGTTTCTCATGTACCATGTTGGATTTTATTTCATGGGTTGAGTACTTTTTTGGACTTTATTTCATGGGTTGTACTCTCATGGACTTTATTTCATGCACTTAATATATTGTAAATGATGGACTTTATTATTTTTTAATTTAATTTACACATGTACATTTATGCATTTATGTTCATAGTCAAGACATTAGTACATAGGACATTAATGTGAAATTAAATATAAATATGAAATTAAAGTTGACATTAATAGGACATTTTAATATTTGTACTTTACAAATTTAGTGATCCATGTACATGATATACATGATATGTGCATTCAATAGTTAGCGATAATTAGTCAATGAACTTATTCAATTCACGTCCTAATGGGATGTCTTAAGGGGTCCCGATAGGATGTATTAAGGGGTCCTAATAGGATGTCTTAAGGGGTCATAATACATAGGTTACATCTAATAAAATAAGAAAAAAATCATAATCTACAAAAAAAATCAATCTGTTTATATACCACAAAGGATGAAATTTGAAGAAATAAGCAATAACATACAAGATTAGAGAAAAAAAGCATTAATAAATTTTATAAACTAAACATAATTTATAGGTTGTCTTAAGGGGATTTCTTAAGGGGTCCTAATACAATGTCTTAAGGGGATTAAAGAAGAGCATAATATAAGACAATCAATGTGGTCTACATGATGTAGAATTTCCCTAAAAACTAAAAGATATATTACTCCATCAACCATTTTGTTTGATTTTAATCAAGCATGTTTATATTCATGGACATCTAGTTCAAGAATAAGTCCATAGTGATAGGGTAGTAGATATTTCTCACTTGGTACTAATTATTTATCCCTTCCTTCTATAATGAATACTGCTCTAGATTTATCCTAACAATTAAATGATGAAATGAAACACCTAAAAATATGTTTAAAAATCTTCCATAATAGAACCTGATCTAAGTGAACATTTGTTACGAAAATTCATAAGTTCAATGCATTTGTAATAACAACCTCCCGAAATAGATTAATTTAGATAAATTATTGAAAGAATATTCCAAAATAACTCTATATGGGTTAATGGTTTAGGGAACTCATCTCCTATGCTTTAGGTCCTATGGTTTATGGTTTATTGTTTGTAGGGTTCATGAGATTCTTAGAATAACAAATCTATATGGGTTAGTGGTTTAGGGCTCATCTCCTACACTTTAGGTCCTATGGTTTATGGTTAAGGGTTTCTAGGGGTTTTTGTGGTTCATCTCCTAGGCTTTAGGTCCTATGGTTTAGAGCTCATCTCATAGGCTTTAGGTCCTATGGTTTATGGTTTATGGTTTGTATAAACTAAACACAAATACCAATGAAAATGCAATGATTTTTGCCAAAAATGTTGTTCTAGATATGTATACACCATATTTCCTTGTTCTTTTACAACATTAAATTAAAGAACATAATTATCCAAAAATAGGCTAAAGTTCTAAAATTAAATCATGTAGTCCCATATTTACAAATCATGCAAAGTGTTAGAGAAAACTTAAGAACATAAAAGTCCTCTTGACCTCATGTTCCACAAAAAACATAATTTATAAGCTATCAAAACAAATAATATCTCATCACGTGCACTAATTTATAAGCTTTCAAAACAAATAATAGCATCCAACACTAATTTATAAGCTGCCAAAACAAATAATAGCATCCAACACTAATTTATAAGCTGTCAAAACAAATAATAGCATCCAACACTAATTTATAGGTTGTCTTAAGGGGATGTATTAAGGGGTATGTACATGTATTTGTAATTTCTACAAAATGTTTAATTGTGTAAGTATGTATGAACATATATGTCATCTCAAAACAATTATTACAAAATTTGGATATTTCATCTCAAGAACATCTCAAACTCATGTCTGGAATGTAGTAGGTCTTCATGCCACCTAATATCAAAAAGGTACAAGCAATATCAATGAAATCATCAAAACATACATATTTTAATTTATATAAAACTATCTATATGTACACAACTCAAGCACCTACATTTAAAAGTATTACACACGTGTGTAGGTTGAATCTAGGCATCCTCTCCTTTTTTATTCAAATTATGATCTATGAATGCAATGATGGCTTAAGGATACAAAAAAGGATAATAAATAAATTTTAACTATTAATGTACAAGCAATATCAATATATAATCAAAACATGTATTTAAATATAATTTAACTAATAAAATTTACCTATTTTTACCAAGTATTCCTTGTTGTCTAGGTTGAATTTGCATGGACTAGATCCTTTTTGTGATTATTACTTAAGGATCTATAAAAGGACAATTTAAATCAATTTCAACTAATAACACACTTAACCAATATCGAAACATTTATTTAATCTATTTAAAAGGACAATATAAAACTAAAACTATATTTACCTGTATTTACTTATTTCATTGTACCATCTGCATCCTCTCTCTTTTGCAATGCATCTATGATTGTCTCATGCTCTTCCATAGAAATTTTCCATAACACTTTATTTGTAGGTCTTCCACGATACCAATCTAGTTTTATATTTGTTTCCACCACCAAATGTGAATAGTGTATAATATTTGTATGTGTTTCATAATCTTCGAATGTAGGTAGACCATTCTTCCTTGTCAGGTATTTTCATAGCCAAGTGCCAACAACCACCACCAATCCTATTGGAAAACATGAAAACCATCATCAAATAAGTTCTCCATTTTTTTTAATGGGATCAAATGCTTGTTCTAAAAAATTTCTTAAGGGGATCAAAAACTTGTTATCAAAATTTGCTTAAGGGGATCACCATACCTGTTGGATAATGATAGCCATCATCATCTTCATGAGGTGTTATTAACTTAATTTTAGTATCCACACAATGAGCCAACCAATATTTTGTTTCCTCTTCATTCCCCTCAGGTGCAACAACATCATACACATGTCCTCCAAACAAAATTTGATTTAATAACTTGTGCATATCCATATAAATAATTTAGTATTACAAAATAACTTAATAGAGTGAAATAAAATGAAATAAGTTGAATTAAATTACCTTCTTGTACAAGGTCTAAAACACGGTCATAGTCTTCAGATGCAAATATTTGATCACTTTCTTCAATGGTTCTTTCATATTGATCGTGTGCTTGTGTAGGTTTTAATGATCTTTGCTCCCAATGTTCAACCCATTTTGTATTTTCACATGCTCTCCAATCTCCTGAAATACAAAACTAACAAAATCATGCAAGCTCCCTTGTCTAGATAGTCCATGTGCTTACTATCGAACTCCTAAATTAATTCCATTTAGTAGATCCACTATTTGTCTCACAGTCAACTCTAGGTACAATGTTCTCTTCTTCAACCAACCAAAAGAATCGATGAATTGTAGAGTACTCACTCGGACCAGGTGCAGATAATCTTGTATTACACCAATCCGCAATGCCATGTGCATCTTTAAATTTTACTGCATCCTTAAATTTTAATTGTTCTCTAGAAAGAATTCTTTTGACACACACACCAGCTCCATCATGCTCTCTTTTACCATGTCCAGCTTCAAAAAAATTCCATATATGTTGGACATTAAGTTCCTTGTTAACCCTACTTAACCAATAGAACATTCGAGCATTCTTGAACTACCCTGTACAATTATCTGACCATATGAGGTGTTCTGTCATTTGGATTCCTCTTTCTCTTAAATATACTGAAATAGTAAAAACTCTAACATGTGTGACTGGTTGTCACTCAAATAAAAATGATACTCCCTGAAAACTTTTCTATCATCCTCAATGCTATCGTATTCATGTCTATAAACAATATGGACAAACATAGCTACTTGCACTGAATTATAATACTGTGATTGAATTTCCTCTTGTGGAGCTAGAGTATAATTTTTTGCAAAATCAACCACTGAGAGTATACTACCAATTGGAAACGTGTTTCTACATGTGCGAAATTGGCCATCAATCCATCAAAAATGTTGAGAATGCATGGCACATTTTGGTATAATCTTATTCTTAAATTCTAATATGAATGCATGTACAATAATTTTTTTTGTAACTAAATCACAATGTTTTCCAATTTTTTCATCTTTTAGAGAATAATTAACATTCTTAAATATTTTAACATCAACTAATTGTTTTCCAAAATCATTATCAACACTTTCATGCATGCAAACTCTTAAGAATGAAAGATTTCCACAAGTACTGCATTGTCCATAAATACAAGAACTTAAACATAATAATTTTTCATTAGATCTTTCACAAAATAAACTTGATATAAACTCCCTTAATGTTTCAGGTGGCATATTGATACCACATTCCAACATAATCATGTTAGTATACAAAGTACAACATATATATCGAAAAACATCATAAAAATAATGAAATTGAACATGTGTTTTACAACAACAAGATATTTGTTCTTTATTAATTTTTTTACATACCATGATTTACATTTTTCAAAAGACCTTTGGCTTATTTTAATATTACCAGGTAACACTAAATCGCCACAATTTTTTTTATAAAATTCAATTTGTGTTGTATCTAATAGGTGTTTTGGATGAGGATCATGAACTTTGGACCCCACCCTTAATTTTAAAACATATCTAGCATTAGATGATACCCTAGTATTATCATGCCAATATTTTTCAATCAAAGATTTTATTTCAACATTCAATTTCATATCAGACCTCGGGAGTCGACCACTGAAAATCCAACATTGATTGATAGGATCATTTTCTATACTTTCTCTTCTTTTTTCCACTCTTAGCACTGTTTTAGGATGTATTTTTAAAAATTCACTAATATTGCTTACCTTTCTTTTATTCAAAGTTGATATATTAACTATAGTAGTTGTTATAGCTCTTCTTGTTGCATTCTTATCTTTAGACCTACTATTTTTTCTAATAGACTGAATGGCACTAGCAATACTAGACATAACATGTTTTACTGATTGATCCTTTCTTCTTTGTTTAACAAAAATGCCTATCTTTTTCATTATTTTTCAAATTTTTCGCATTCTCATTAATTGCATCATTAGTTGACATTGAACTGAAAGTTTTTTACAATAAAAAAATTGATTGTGTAATCTATTAGCATGTGTTCTTATTTGTCTCTCATAAATTTTACCAGGAAGATTATCCAAAACATCATTTTCAATTTTTAAAAAATATATTCAAAACTATTTTCATTTTCATTTTAATTTTCATTTTCATTTTCATTTTAATTTTCATTTTCTTTCTCATCTTCATTTTCATTTTCATTTTCGTTTTCATTCTCATCTTCATTTTCATTTTCATTTTCATTTTCATCTTCATCTTCATCTTCATTTCCATTTTCATTTTCATTAAGAGGATTTTCATTTTTGTTTTCAACAACAAAACAATTTTCATTTTCATTTTCAATAAACATATTATCATTTTCATTTTCATCAAAGAGGATTTTCATTTTCATTTTCCACAACAAAATGGTTTACATTTTCATTTTCAATAGAAGTATTTTCATTTTCATTTTCAATAACAATTTAACTCAAATCTTTAACTCTACAAATATTATCAATATCAACATTGTAATATCCAGCCTCTTGTAAATCTCTAATAAAGACCATTTCCATGAGGCTCAAAGGTGGATTTGAAGACGTACCTAGAATTGTGCCTATTGAAACATTCTCCATAGCATTGGAAGGGATATTTGAAGACATACCAGGAGTAGTTTGTATATTCGTATTAGTTTCCTCATTCACTTCTTGCAAGTTTGTATCATCTACATCCATGATCTCCTCGATGTTTTTATCTTCAATAGTTGTAGAATTGGATGCTTCACCATCATTCATTGATCGAATTCTCATTATTTTTTCTCTTTTTATTTGTTTCTCCTTCTCTCTCTTTTCTTGAATTTCTTTAGGGGCAATACCTTCCTATCTTTCCTCTTATTTTGACATTGTAATCCCATGATTGAAATTTTTTGAAGTATACATAAATGAATGTCAAAAACCTAAGAGTCTTTCTTCAACTTGTTGCTCCTTTAAAAGAGTAGCAATTGTTTGAAAAAGATTCCTCTTCCTCCTTCAAATAAGTAGAAATTGAACAAATTTCCTCTTCCTCTTTCAAACAAGTAACAATTGAACAAGAATCCTTTTCCTCCTTCAAACAAGTATCAATTAAAAAAAATTCTTCTTCATCCTTCAAACAAGTAGCAATTGCTCAAAATGTGTCTTCCTCCTCCAAACAAGTAGCTCAATCAAACAAAATTCCACATCCTCTTTTGAAACATTTATAGGAATTCAACAAAATTACTCTTCCTTCTTCAAACAAGTAGCTTAATTAAACAAAAAAAATCATCATTCTTTGAAAACAAATAGGAATTCAAAAAAATTATCTTCCTCCTTTCAAAACAAATAGCAATTCAACAAAAAAAAATTCCTCCTTGAAACAAATAGCAATTCAACAAAATTATTTTCTCACAGCATCCCAATGATGCCTCCTTTCAAATTTGAAATAAAACCCAACTTCAAGAGCTTCAGAAAGACAAAATTTGATAGAAAATAAGGAATATGTCGTAGTCAGTCATACATAATGATTCTCAGACCCGACATACCCATTTTTTAAAGTAAATTTAAAAATAACGGTAAAAAAGAACTTAGGATCTCGTTTAGTAAACAAGATCCCAAGTTAAATAAATCAGGATCCCATTTATTAAACGAGATCTCGTTTCATTTTCCAATGGCCCCGCCATTTAATTTTCAACGAGTGAATTATAAACAAGATCTTGTTTACTAAATGAGATCGAGCTTTTTTTAAATTTCAAATTTAGGCTAGGTTTTTGCTTTGTTAATAGGTTTAGGAAATGGTTTGGGGATCCAAACGTAAGCCCTGGACCTATTTTGACCTACAACTTGAACGTCCTAGCAATGTCACAAAAAGATAATGACATTGGACATACATCTGAAGGCTTTCTTTGCAGAGTTTTTTGACGAAATTAAAACCCATTATAGATTTGAGAGTGTAGATTCCAAATATGTAACTTTTTTTACAATTAGATTAATTTTTTATTTTTCATTTAATTTCTAATTAAACAGGTTCATAAACTTGAATTATCAGTGGTTTTCAGTATTTTAATAACTTTTTATCAACATAACATTTTTATGAACGGATTGCACGAAAGTGTACTTCAGATAATTCTTTTTAATTTTAAAAAAAAATCATAATTTTAGGTTATCTTATGCGTGACGTACAAGCCAATTTTTAAAACACCAAATATGGCCAGTAAAAAATCAACAAAAAAAAATATTCAATAAAAAATTACAAAAAAATATGGAAAGCGTGCTTCAGTGTGTTACAAATATTCTCCCAAAAGGATTTAGAAAAATATGGTTATTTAGGTCAAAATATGGATGACGTACACGTGCATGGTATGGTAAAAAAAATGACTTTTAAACAATATTTTTTTTAGAAACGTCTTTTGAAAGTCAATTTGTATCATCTGAGTATTGAAATAAATTACATATTTGGAAACTAGACTCCGAGTACTACATTTTATGATTAGTGACTTTTTCCAAAATTCTATCTCTAAGTGCTTCAAATTTTAAGGTCAAATGTGTTGAAGTCTTAAAATCAAGGAAAACACCCACTAAATGGCCAAAAAGTGGACTCAACTTCTTGCCAGCACCCATCATCTATATCTAGCTTCTCACTTAGAGATGAAGTCGTGAATGAGAGAAGATAATTTTGTGTGTCTGCTTGAAGGAAGGTAGGCTTGCTAATTTTATTAGTTATTGGTGATTGAGTGTGTATTGATCCAAAAAGAGGATTTTCAATATAGACAATGGATTTGGTCTCAGTTCCTAGTTTGGGGAGTTCTAAGGAGATTTAATGGTTAGCTAGGGGATTTTCCTAAACATGAGTATTTTAGGGTGTTCTAAGGAAATTTGATCATAAAACAATATATTTACCTAGATATGAGTATTTTGGGGTGTTCTATATGAGAAAAGAGATATGGAAGAGATGTCTCCATAGGTTTCTAGTTGGGCTACTATAGTCAATCCATGTTTTAGTTTTTTCTTTATTTTTATTTTTTATTTTGTAATGTAAACATTAAGGGGATGTGTTGAAAAGTTAAGGTTCACAAATTTTAATAAAGAAATTTGTTTTAGGTTTAATAAATATTTATTTGGGAGTTAGTTTCTCATTAGGCGGTCTAGGTAGTTTGGGAATGTTATAAGAATGTAATGGTTTAAAGAATTTCTACAAGTAATTGTAAAATCCAATTAAAAAACATTAATATTATTTGTATTTGCAAGTCTTTTTGTGAAATCATGATTTAATCTTTTTAGCACTTTGTATGCTCTATTGATTTTCAAAAGCTATCAAGTAGAGTATGAAAATTCGACTACACCATGCAACTCAAATATCCACCCACTAATTGTGTAAATAACAAATGCATCAAATTGGTAAAAATGTATATAAAAGTGAGAAAGAATATAGACAAAAATCCTTTCAAAGACCCAAAAGCTTTTGAATTCACCTTTAGTAGACCCACCCTTTTACCAAGTATCAATTGTGCCAAATCCAAATTAAACAAAAAAACATGTTTTACAAAGATATTATTGTATAATTAGATAACATAGCTAGGACTCCCTAATTTATCCTATATTCAATACTATTTTAAGTTTTATTTTCACTAATAATGAAAGATAAGATACTACTTGATACCTCAGGGAGAATGAAGCTTTGTTAGAAGAAAAGCTTACAACTATAACTATAAACACAATTATTCCTCCCTAGCAATGACTATATGTGAGTCTCTTTCAAACCACCCTCATAGCCTGTAAAAAAATATTTTTTCTACTCTAGAATCTATCACAAATTCCACCCAAAAAATGTCATAAAATCTACCCAAAAAATATCAAAAAATCTACCCTTCATATTTTCTTGAGCCCCTTTCTCTCTTGAAATTTCTCCACATAATTTATGCTTTTATGGACATCCACACATCTAATATAAAAGAATTTGATGTAGAAGATGTAACATGATCAAACAATTTAATTAGCTAAATTTATAATGAATAAATGATAATCTAAAAGAAATTTTACCTTTATTATTGATGTGATCATTTATATTTAAAATTTACAATTAAAAATATATATTCAAGCTTAAATTTAAAAGAATCAATACATTTTGATTATCATTCAAACTTTTTACTTTAGAACTCACCCCAGCATAAAGAGACAGCATATTAACCACAATATACTAACTCTTTAGATGGAAACTTTGTCCGAGTATCAATCAACAGAGCCAACAAAAAGTATAGAAAATATCCACTTTGTCTCGAGGGGGACCCATGTCTTGGAAGAATTATGGTTTCTTTTTCCAAAATAGAATTTTCTGAAAACGTGAAAATAAGTGATGCAAGAAACATTCAAGATTTTTAATAAAGAAAGCGGAATCTCACCATCAAGTTGGCAAGGCACCCTTGAATTAAAAATGTTTTGACACAGAATGGGATTATTCGATGCTACCCACATTGTACACAAAATCATTTATAAATTATATGCTATTATAAGAAAGTTCGAGTCACTCTGTAAATTTTCTGTTAACCTCGTCCAGAATAACCACCAGCGCCATAATAAAGACATAGTCCACACCAGGCTCTACTTTGATCAGAAACGTATCCCTTTCCAGCATTTCATTGTCTGATGTCCGCTTACGACTCAGCTGCATCCATAACATCAAACAGTTAGATTCATCTGGTTTGGATCATACTAAAAATTTGTCTTTGTCATTGTAGAAAATTATTTTAATTCGATAAGATTGAAACCAATTGGAACAAATATAATGAATGAGGATTATACAGCTATAGGAACAAGTTAAAGTGAAGGAATTTTTATGTTGTAAAATTCAGTCACTGTAAGAAAAATGGTCGATGAAGTGAAGTGGAGGATGAAAATTGTATTACCTCTGCGATGGTTCGGGCTCCATAATAGAAAATAGAGGCCCGCTCCATATAGTCCCCTTTCACTATGAAATTCCACTGTTCATCATCTGTATTGTAGGCCATGTAGACTTTCACTGTGGTTTTGCGCTGCAGAGAATAAGACGACCTCGTCCTAAACAATAACTTTTCGGGATCAGTTGTCTCTCCACGATATACCTCCCACTCATTGTTGATGCTCAGCAGCTTCAAACCCACGTACCCACCAAATTCAATCAATATAATATGGATTTTTCAAACCTTTCTGTGAGACAATTTAACAGTCTATAATATTAGAATGCGATGTTTTCTGATTTGATTCTATAAGTTTTTTTACGATATTTCAGATCAAATTTTGTGATCTTTGATTTTTCATGTGATGTTTTTAAGGTCCATCATTTCTCACGTGCGATGTTTTTTTATTTGACTATGTAAACCTTTTCATTTATATTTGAGATCAAATTCTGTGATCTATCATTTCTCTTTTTTTACTGTCTATTTTATATATGAATCATAGATGAAGATCTATTGCACATCTCTTATAGATTATAAGAAAACTCACCGTGAAAAAGTTAAAAATTAAGCCGCTGAACTAAACTTCCAATTTCTCGATTAAAAAAATAAAATAAATATACATTATCCCTGAAAATTGATGATGATAGATCAGTCAATATGATTACAAACACTGATTTAAAAGGTGCTACACAATTTTTTCAAAAGCGGAAAGTGGAAATCTAATGTTGTGAATACAGTTTGACAACAATAAAAAGAAAAGGAGAAACTAAGAAAACAGATAATGGGTACCTTCCGCTTCAGAGTGAGGAGAGGCTTCCCCGAGGCGTTGCGAAGAAGTCGTTTTTCTTGCAGTAGGCATTGGCGGGCGTCCGCTCTGGCAAAAGGCGATGAATCGGAGTCATTTATGATTATATCTCCACTGTTGCAACTTCGATTTCGCTTCTTTTGCACGGTGAAAGCATGCCCATCGTAGCGGGTACAGAAGTGCGTGCTCACTACCGGTAAAATTCCTGATTTGGGGTTGAGCTCTTCTGACTTTGGAAGCAGCCCATCCACTGACTCTTTCCTTGCATTGCCCTTCTCTCTTTTACTCCAAAACATGTTGCAAGACATCTTCAATCCACCCTAACGCAGACTTAACAGTGTGGCTCTAAACGATGACCTTTCAACTACCCAAAGAACATTATATATCGATTCCTGTAATCCTGTGTGCTGAGTGGAATTGTTATTTTTTAAGTTTTGTACAATATCAAATGCTCAAGGAAAGAATCAAATCAGCACAAACAAGCTGTAAATCTTTTATGTCTGCGATTATTTAGTTTGGGGGAGTCTGAGTAGAATCTTTCGACCAGTTTTTTCAATGACAACCAAACTCTTTTTTAAAGCCATCAATCATATCACAGATGTGCCATGAATAACTACAGCTATGATTCTTTATTTTGGTTAGTAATGCGTTTCCTTAAAGTTCCAGGAAAATCATGGGAGAATATATCGAATCAATGTTAATTACGCAACTAGGAAGACTAATATCAATTAAGCTTTTTCTCGTTTAGAGCATAAATGCTCTTTCGGTACATCGACGGCCATGGATTTTATTTTATTTATATATTTATTTTTTGTTGTGTCGGTCTTACTTAGAATTAATATTATATGTAAGGGCTAGTCGTGCACTGAAGTTAGATGGTTTTATAACTAAAGAAAGTGATCTTATGAATTGAATTTATGTTGTTTTATAATAAATTTTTTTAGTTATGTCGATATTTTTTCTAATTGATTATTTGATTTTTCAAAGGTAAGCTATTTCTTATTATTAATAAAATTAAGGTTAGTGGTCAACGAATAAGAATTTGAAAAATCTTTTTGTACTTTAGGCTCTTCAAAATTAAGGTGAGTTTCTCTTCACATACACCACTTAAAAACATACAACTTTAGAATAGATGGTGTATTCAACAGATTAATTTCTTACACAAATTGTTAGGAGTATGACACATACCATTCATCTCATCCATATACTCCTTTAATTGTCTCAAATGATGGTGTAAGAATATAACTAAAACTAAACAAGAAGCTTAAAATTTTGTGGTTTAGTTTATATTTTGATACTGAGTAGAAAGTATCTTGGGACCAATGCCTTATCCTATCACAAAGTCAAGAATCATGTAATTATCTTATAACAACAATCTAATTACAAGTTTGAGGGTTTACATATACCATTACCTTATAATATTACAACTCACTATTGTTCAATAACACAATTCTTCTTACAAATCATAATTCATATCACATTATCTCAACATTTAATTGAGAGCAATTATTCTACTCCTTGAACAGAAGCCATTAAATAAACTTATTACAACAAATGTGTAACGCAAAATCTCAAAATATTTGATTGTATTGATTAAAAAATATTGCATAAAAAACAAGAGACAAGAGTGTTTATGCATCACTCATATATGCCTCAGTTCAAACTCTATATTGATGTCATAAACAAAAAAATTACAATTCTTTCTTCTGAAAAGCTAAGGCTCACTATGATCTAATTAGCTTGTTCCAAAATTATATTCTCTAGGATCTCAAAAATTAGGCTTGAAATTCCCTTTTATAAATACAAGGGAGCAAGAACCTAAAAACCTTGAACACATGACACATTTTTATTTGACAACTTGTTCACATAATAAGACAAAAATTATAACTGCTTTAGATAAGACAAAATGCACTTGAGTAGATCAAAATTGATGATGAAGCCATTATGGAAGTTGCAACTGATATTGAATATGCCACACCATCTACTCATTATTTTTCTTGATCCATGAGTTGAAATCATCTTTAAGTGGCCACTTGAAATCCAAAATCTTTTGGACCTTATTGTTATGGACATTATATTTGGCATCTATAACTGCCTTGGTTTCTATAATAAAATTATCCAAGATAGATTCCAATTTTATTAATTCATCAATTGAATTATTCAATAAATCCAAATTAGGCTTCCCACTCAAGCAAATAAAAGAACATATAGCTGGGATCACAGTCCCAAATTCACCTTTCCATACTTATAAAGGGTTAATTGTCCCAAAATTATCCAACATTTTTAGCATCACCCCATCCTCCAATGCTTCAAATGCTTTCAATTTATTCTTCGATTGCAGATCTAATCTGGACTAGAATATTGAGATTTCCCATAATAATCCAATGACTTCATTGGTTTTTTTAATCATCTTTAGAGCATTATTGTCAAATTTTTCAAATTTGACAATTTCTATCAAGGAAGTTGTTCACGGAATCAAAATGCTTTGAATTTCTTGTAGAGACACCACCTATTGAGTATGCTTGAAGAAAATAATTTTTCAATTTTTTGTAGCTTCCCCAAGCATCTTCCAATCTATGATTTTTTTATGTAACCTATGGCCAAGGATTCCATCAATGATGTCTATTGTATTTTTTTGTGCTTCATCCTTGACTATTTTCTCTAATTCTCTCCTCTACTTTAGCTCCTAGTTTAAAGCCTCTATTTTTAAAGATAGAGTTTCTCTATCTTGAGAGAAAAATTTAATATATCCTGACTGAGGAGTGGAAGGGGAAGCATCCAATCTCTAGAGAGGTGGTAATTGAGATACCACTTTATTATACCTGAAAATAAATTTGTTGTGCACCTCCTGCATATTTTATATTAATGCCTCACTAAACAATGCAATACTCACTACCAAGGATGTTGCTTGAGTGGGAGTAGTGTTAATTAATATTTTGGCAATAAAATTTCTAGATAACTTACTAACATCTACTTGAGGCTTCTTGTGATCATGAGAAATGGACCAAATTTCCAAGTTTTCATACTTAGTAATGAAACCTAACCAAATAAAAAAGTCCTCAAACTTATAGTGTGGCTCTAAATGATGACCTTTTAGCTACCCAAAGAACATTATATATCATTTTTGTAATCATGTGGTGAGTAGAACACTTCTTTTTTTATGTTTTGTACACTATCAAATTCTCAAGGAAGGAGTCAAATCAACACAAACAAGCTATATATCTTTTATGTCTATGATTATTTAGTTTGGGGGCACCCTAGTAGAATATTTTGACAACCTTTTTCAATGACCACAAAAATATTTATTAAAGCCATCAATCATATAAAAAATGTGTCATGAATAACTACAACAATGATTCTTTATTTTGGTTAATAATGTTCTTACTTAAATTTGTAGAAAAATCATGGGCGAACATATTGAATTAATTTTAATTAGGAAACTAGGAAGACTAATATCAATTAAGCTTTTCTTTTGTAGAGTTTGAATGAATTTTTGGCACATCAATGGTCATGGTCTATATGAAAACTAGATGAAACTTTTGACACATGATTGTTAAACTAGGTCATTTATGAAAAGACCCTACCATTCATATCCTCACCTTAGAACTTGAGGAATTACAATTATATGTTTTTTTTTATGTTGTGTCCTTATTAATTAGAATTAATATTATATGTAAGGGGTATTCATGTATTAAAGTATTAACACTTTGTGCCACCCTCCTTTGCATATCCCATCAATTATAACCTGAACATAAGGAAATAGAGTTCCACCTTTACAGAGATAGAATTAGGGGGTACCTATTTAAATCTTAGTTCATTAAAGAAAACCCTAGAGACTTAATCCAAATTATTCAATTGAGGGAAGTACTAGGACACATAAGGGGGGTTTTCCTTATTCCTAATTAAAAGGGGGTTCACCACTAAGCAAATGCTTAGAAAGAAGGAAATGAAAGCAACATGCAAATCTAGCTATGTGACCTAGAAAAGGAAAATTATTATCAGAATGAAAAACTGAGGATAAATAGAGAAGCATCTGGAAGATTGAAGAGATCAACAACAAGGTCAGCAACCCTAAAATTTTGACTTTTGACGCTTACTAGGACTAATATGCTAGATTGGGAGATTTAGTCCTAGTTAGGGTTTTTGGGTTGAATCTGGAATTTGTTGTTGGAAAACTAGGATCTACAAAAAAATGTTGAAAATGTGTATACTAGGACTCATACACCCAAGGTGACAATTTAGTCTCAATACTAGGGTTTGACTAAAACTTCTAGATCCTCGAGTGATCTTTAGGAGCTTTTGTCTTGTCCGATCTCAAAGTATGAAAGTGAATTATGGGTTGTAGGTGAGTTTTTGTGAAGATGATAACTTCTTGGAAACTTTGACAACTTTCTTCAATATTGGAATTTTGTCTTCAAAGGATCTCCAATCATCAAAACACCTAGATCTACAATCACACATGAAAGGGAAAAAAAAATTTGTGTTAGGTAATAGTGGTTTTCCTTGGTCAAAGCTCATTTCGGTAATTAAACCTTGAAATGAAATGAAATAGAATGAAGGAATGATGAATGAACAATATGCAATGTTGAAACTCACCAAACCCTTTATGTAAAGGCTACAATATTGTGTGAAATGGTTCAAATGGATGTGGATCTTGACTCTTGATCTTCATATGAGATAGTGTCTTTGAATGCTTTCTTGAATCATGGAAACCCACATCATGAATGTTAGCTCAAAAAAACACATGATGCATGATCACTTTGACACAATGCTTGAATCTTGAATTCTATTCCAAATGCTTGATAATCAGCTCTTGAATTCTCTTGTAAAATGCTCTTCATAAAATTATCTTGAATACTTGAATTGCTAGATCTTGTTAGGAGAAATTATGTGAAATAACCTTGTATTTATACTTGTTTATGCCAACTTTCCCAAAATTACAACACTACAAGCCGACATTAGATCTAGGATAATAAAATCCTACCAAGAATTTAATTCAAAATAGGTCCAATCTAAAGTGGAACTCATATGCCAGTTGGGGCATATAAGTCCCAATAGCTGACACAAATTTCAAGAAATGTTAAGTTCAATGTAATAATCAAGATTAGGCCCCAAAACCTAGGTGGGAACCATACACCCAAGGTGGTGTATGAGTCCTAGATCACTAGATCTAGAATACACAATCCAAAAACATGAATTATGATTGGTCATTTATGAATTTTTGGGATTATCCTTAGAGAAATGCATTAAATAAGGCTTGTGAATGAAAAATAGGACCAAGTAAGACATAAATAAGCTCAATTTTAGTAGGTAGGGCCCAAAAAAGTGTGAAAATGTAAAGGGATACATTTTTCTACACTACATTTAGCCTAAGCCACTTTAGTGAGAGGAGGATCTTTCTTCAAACTCACACTAAAGTAGAAAAACTCGCATCAAGAGGGGTCCAAGTGTACCAATGCTAGTGATATAGGATGACAATGATCAAGAGGGTTGCACAAGCCCCCAAAATCAAGATCCTATGGAAAACCAACATAGGCACAAAATAACACACATTAGAATGATGTATGAAGAAACAACAAGATACAAGCATACACTACCAAAGACATAAGGAAGAATGAAAAATAAAATAAAGTGTGGATCAAGCCTCTACCATTTGTCCAATGTGATGTATATTTGATCTAAGTTGTTTTCAAAAATCATTTACAAGTGGAATGTGATATCCACTATGAGAACCAAATTCATGCTCACAAGGGCTAGTGGAGCCTCAGGCCTTCCACTAGGTGAGCCCCAAGAGATACATACACATGTGGCTAGTATGCACTCACAAAGACAAGCAAGTGGCTATGGGAAAGTCATGCCTAAGTTTGGCTCCCACACACTCATACCAAAGCTATACCTCTTGATAAATTTGATAAGGTTCCACACAAAAAAAATGATAGGATTCATGAGGCAAGCAAAACTTCGTATGCTAACACTCATGAACAAACAAGATGGCTCCACAGGCAAGGAAATCGTGTTATGCAAGGTGGCCATATAATATCTATTGCAAATGCAAAATAGTGTAAGGTACGTTCAAAGTAGTTTTTATTAGTTCATGTAAGGTCTTAACTTAGGGAACATTATGCCTAATGTCTCCAAGAGAGGAAAAATTGAAGAATAGAAGATTCATAGCTTAGGGGATGCAGTGTGTCACATCAAGCCACTAAGAGGAATATAATATGCTAAGAGTGATCATGTTTTTGAACGAAATCAGACCCAATGTCATCACCAATATAAATACATGTCGCATGAATTAAGAAGACTACACAATAAAACATAAGAAATGCAAAAAGAATAATGGCAATGTATAACCCCACTTTAAAGAAATTTCTAAACACCATGTTGTGAGAAATTAATTTAAAGTATCATACGATAAATGCTAACAATAAAGAAGACATGAGAGCATATTTGAAACTAGCCATATTGTAAGTCATATGTTTCCAAATGACATCAAAAAAAAAAATTCCCAAAATCACATAAGAGAACAAAAACAAAGAAAATATTTTGGGTCAACATGGAAGAGACCTAAATGTCTCGATGCCTTGCATCATCCCCAAAAGGAAAACACAAGACAAAGAAAAGGTAAAATGTTTAAGACATAGAGGAGAATGTAAATACAAATAGAGGAATGCACAAAGAGAGAGATACATCAAACAAAATGATATAGGGAGATCACATTACGCACATGCAATCACACACATAGCATGAAAAATAAATAAAAAATTGTAAGGCACATGTGAGTCAACCTATAGTAGGTCATCCACATCCCAAGCTTGTTCATCATATACAAAAGTTGGAAAAATATGCAAAGGGACAACATCAAATTCCAAGACTAGGACAAGGCTATCAAATTCTTTCCCCCACTATGTGCAATAGAAGAATGAGCTGATATACAATGAGAAAGAGCTCCTTGAATTTTTAAATGATTTGTAATGAATGTAAAGCATGTAATAGTGAGAATATTATGATCCTAAAACTATTTACATGGCAAGGAGTGGAAGGATATGCCTTAAGGGATTATTTTTATGATATCAAACTTTTTAAATATTTGTTTTAAAGCATGACACTCATCAATACTATGTCCAAGAACTCTGTGATATCAACAATGTGACATGTTTGCATTCTTAGAATATGGTTTTGGATTTTCTTTCATGGGTGGTAATGTTATAATTCCTTGGCTTAGAAGTATGTGTAGGGTTCTTTTAGTTGCAGACATGGGACAAGGGAATTCTAGTTTCTTTAGTCTATAAGGCTTTTGTTTCTTGCTAGATTCATCAATTTCTTGAGTGAGATGTTGAGGAGGAGGACCTAAGATTTTCATATCCTCCTTGTCATTGTTACAAGGGTGGTTGTTCTTTAGGAAGGAGGAAACTTATTTTAGGAGTGGGATCTTGATATCCTACTCCTTTGGTATCTTTGGTTGGTATTTTTTGTAAGAGTTGATGAATTTTATGCTCTCTTGTCATATCACATCCTTGTTTAGTTAATATCTTAAAGCCTTGGCCATAATTCTCTTCGAGGTTGATTGATGTGTTGGTTACTTTGTTAACATAGGATGGTCAAATGTTTTATTGATTAGAGGTGCTAGGTTCATGCATTGTACAAAGCTTAGGTTTACTTTGTGTCTCAATTTAAATATGTAAAAGACCAAACATTTCAAGTTGTGCTGGTTATTTCATGGAAAGATAAAAGGATGCATTAGTCTCAAGGTTGTTAAGGTAATCGTTTATGAATTTTTTCATGTTGTCATCATCTTCTCCAATGATGTCAATTTTACGAGGAGGACATGCATTAGGAGTTGATTGAGCATGAGTGAGTTCAATTTAATTAGGATCATTAAAAAAGTCATAGCTTGACACATCCATTAATGACTTCAAGCAAATCCATGATGAAATGCAATGCAATGACTAAGAATGAAATTAAATTATTAGATTCTAACCAAGGTAATTTTTTTATTACACTATGCAACAATTTGAAAATGAAATGTTATAAATGCAATTTTGAAATTAATGAATGCACCAAATGAACCTACTTAAACTAGGTCTAATGAAATAAATGAAATAGAAACTTAACAAACTGAAATAGATACCTAACAGCAACAAAAAGAAGCGCATAAATGATGTTTTAAATGTTGTAAATGAATATTTAGTTTTGATACAGGACTGAATTGCCTAGATGGGCGAATGAGTCCCAGATAGGTTTTTTGATAGGTTTAGATATTAAAAAATAATCAACACAAAATTCCTAGAAATCAAGAGCAAAGATTTGTACCATGACTAAGTTGCCTAGAAGGGCGAATGAGTCCTAGATTAAGGTTTTCACAATAAATTCAAAAAATTCAAAGTTGATTCTAATGTTTGTAACTTCTATCTTGACTTGACTATTTGTAATTACAAATTTTTAGTGAAATTCAATGGAAGATGCAAAAATGCAACCTATATGCACTTTTCAACTAATGTAAGATTTAGAAGCCCTAAATTTAAATTAGTGAATGCAAGATATAATGCAAAGTTAATGTAATCTAGATCTAGGAATTTAATGCAATCCAAATAAAAAACAAAGGGTTCGAAGGTCGAGTTCACTAAAATAAACACAAGGAAATAGGGTTCTGCCTTTTGGGAGATGGAACTAGGATGTACCTATTTCTTTCTTATCTCATTAAAGGAAACCCTAGAGACTTCCACCCAATTATTCAATTGAGGGAAGTAGTAGGACACGTGAGGGGGGGTTTCCTTAGGCTTTATTAAAAAGGGGTTCACCACTAAGCAAATTCTTAGAAAGAAGGAAATGAAAGTAAAATGTAAATCTAGCTATGTGACCTAGAAAAGCAAACTTAAATAATCAGAATGAAAAACTAAGGATAAATAGAGAATCACCTAGAGGACTAGAGAGAATTTTGAATTTTGATTCTTACTAGGACTGATGCACCAGACTAGGAGATTTAGTCCTAGTTAGGATTTTTGTGCTGAATATGGAATTTGTTGCTAGAAAACCAGTATCTACATAAAATTGTTGAAAAGGTGTATACTGGGCCTCATATGTTGAAGGTGGTGATTTATACCTAGTACTAGGGTTTGACTGAAACTTCTAGATCCTTGAGTGATCTTCTGTGTCTTTTTTCTTGTTCGATCTCGGACTTTGATTCTAAATTATGAGCTATATGTGAGTTTTCGTGAAGATGACAACTTTGACAACTTTCTTCAATCTTGAAATTTTTTCTTTAAAACATCTTCAATATTCAAAACACCTAGATCTACAATCACACATGAAAGCAAAAAAATGTTGTGTTAGGTAATAGGGTTTTTCCTTGGTTAAACCCCATTTGGGTAATTAAACCTTAAAATGAAATGAAATAGAATGTAGGAATGATGAATGAGCAATATACAATGTTGCAACTCACCAAAACCTTGATAAAAAGACTACAATCTTGTGTGAAATGGCTCCAATGGATGTGGATCTTGACTCTTAATCTTCATATGAGATAATGTCTTTGAATTCTTTCTTGAATCATAGAAACCTACATCACAAATGCTAGCTCTAAAACACACATGATGCATGATGACTTTGATATGATGCTTGAATCTTGAATGCTACTCCAAATGTTTGATAATCAACTCTTGAATGCTCTTGTAAAATGCTCTTGAATAATTGAATTTCTAGATCTTGTTAGGAGAAATTATGTGAAATAACCTTGTATTTATACTTGTTTATACCAATTTTCCCAAGATTACAACACTACAAGCCGACATCAGATCTAGGATAATAAAAACCCACCAAGAATTGAATTCAAAATAGGTCCAAGCTAAAGTGAGACTCATACACAAGTTGTGGCATATGAGTCCTAGTAGCTTAAACTTGGGACACAAATTTCAAGAAATATTATGTTCAATGCAATATTCTAAATTAGGCCTTGAAACCTAGGTGGGACCCATATTCCTAAGGTTGTGTATGAGTCCTAGATCACCAAATCTTGAACAAACAATCCAAAAACATGAATTATGATTGGTCATTTATGAAATGTCAAGATTATCCTTAGAGAAATGTATTAAATAAGGCTTTTGGATGCAAAATAGGATCAAATAAGGCATAAAGAAGCCCAATTTTAGCAAGGAGGGCCCAAACAAGTGTGAAAATGTAAGGGATACATTTTTCTACACTACATAATTGATCTGTGATATTCTATATGGTTTATCATGCTCAAGTACCTCTGGTAATTTCATTCCTCATTTGTCCATCTAAATTCAAAAACATATTTTGAAAAAGTGTCCAAAAGATGGCTATCTCCTTCATCTTCCTTTTCTTCTCAGAGTCCTTTCAAAGTTTTAGGTCCCAAATAGATATTTGGACTCTATTTTAGATTTGTTCCCAATCCTTGATTTCCATTTATTCTTTCTCCCTTTTGAACCTTTTGGAGATTCTTGTCTCAAATGGACATTTGGACCAAGGTCCAAAACTATTCTAGATTCCCTACTTCTTCTTTCCTTTCTTCAATTTTGTCCTTTTAGAACTTCAAATCCCGAACAGACTCTTGGATCAAGTCCAAAAGTCAATTTTCCTCCCGAGTTCTTGCTTCCCATTTTCTTCTTGTTTTGGTCAAAATTTTGGGACCTGATAGTAATTTTGGACCTTTTTTGGCAGGTCCAAATCTATTTCAATTTCTTGAACCTGACTCCTCCCTTGTCAGGATTTTGAACCTTTTTTCATATTTTTGGACTTTTTCTCCAAATGTTCAAATTTGATTTATGTTCTTGTCCCCACCATTTGCATTCTTGTGGTTGGTTTCCAAAATTCCATGGACAATATTTTGTTCAAGAGAAAAGAAGACATGGAACCACAGAAAGGGTGACATTTGTCCACTTCTCACTAGTTTCCACATGTTCATGAGAGCTATATGTTACTAAGGGAAAAAGGAAATGTAGGTTTGCAAAAGTGGTGACACCTTTCCTCTTCTCATTAGTTCTACAAGTTTGTGGGCAATCAAAAGAGGTCTTAGTTCCTAAATATGGAACTACAAAAGGGTGAAACATGGTAGCTTCTAAAATAAATTTCATGAGTTTTCCAACTCTCGAGGTAGGCCCAGTTCCTAAAAGTAAAATATCAAAAAGGTGAACATGTCACGATTTTAGGGGGATTCCACATGTTGAAAAGATCTTTGTGCTGGGTCCCTTTTTAGGCCATGAAGTTTTGGAACATTTCCATGTGGCTTCTTGATGTTGTCAACTACCTTTTTCAATGCACTCTTCTTAGTGGGACTTTTAAAATTATGTGTCAAGTGAATATGGCATGGAGTATTATTATTGGTTGAGAATTTTCAATGCATATCTGATTCTTGTTAAATATTCAAAATTGGTCAAGGCATTTCCAGTTGTCGATCTTGTCAAATCCTGACAAATCTATGACCCCTGGGCAATGGATAGTGAGTGCCATGTTTGAGGAAAACTAGCACTAATGTTGTAGAGGAATCCCAACTACCAAATCAAATCCTTAGAGCTACATGGTATAAATTTAATAAAATTCTTACCTACTACAAGTAGAGGAATGGTGCCCATCCTACATTAATGGTTATAAAAGTGATTCCCATTATTGTTATGAACAACCTTCTATTAGACACTCATTCTTGACCAGATGTTTCCACAAATCTTATGGGGATTTATTTGTTTCTTTCAAAAATTCATCATTGAGGAGTCATGGTCATTCTGGTAGGATTTTAGATCAAAATTTGAATGTTGTGATTTTTGTACTTGATTTGATCAAATTTTCTTCCAAGTTCTAGCCCTAATTAATTTAGGGTTTGATGCTTGGTCATCTTATTTATTCCTAAACTATAAAGGTGATTATTATACTCATTGTAAGGGTTCTTCCTATTCTTTCCTAGGATTTTCCCTAAAGTTTCTCTAGCAAACATGCAATTTTATATTTTGCAACTATAAACTAACTTTCAAGCCTTTAAATTAATAAAAATCATTAATTTTACCTTTTCAATATTTACATATATTGTTTAAGCCTTGATTACCTTCATGTTTGAGTGCCTTTTTTTTACTTTCCATATATATGGAGTGTTAAATAGGTTTGTAGTTTTTTTTATGTGAATTCGTTTTTCCTTTCAGCATCTGAACAAACCCTAACCTTCATGTTACCTCTAGAATTTGATATAATAGAGAATTGTGTAAGTATTTTTTCCCATTTCATTGATGTATGGTGTTGTTTCAATTGGGAGGAAACACTGCATTAAATGGGGCTTGCGGGTGCAAAATAAGGCCAATTAAAGCATAAAGAAGCCCAATCTTTAATGATAACCCTAGAAAGTGTGAAAGTGTATTACAACACTTTACAATACCTAAAATAAGGCATGATTAAGTTTATTTAATTCACATGGGCCCAAGACCTATTGTGAGTGTGCTAAACACATTACAACACTAAGTCAAGCCACCATCAAGCTCAACTCTATAAGGAGGGCCCAAAAAAGTGTGAAAATGTTACCGATGATATTTTTTGACACTACATTTAGCCCCCACCTTAGTGAGAGGATGAACTTGATTAAAACTCACACTAAAGTAGACAAACTCACTTCAAGAGGGTTCCAAGTGTACCAATTTTAGTAAGATGAGATGATAACAACCGAGGGGGATGATCAAGCCCCTAGGGTTAATATCTCAGGACAACCCAACATAGGCACAAAAGAGCACACATGAAAATTATAGAGAGCATCATAAAGGCGGAAGCATACACTGCCTAAGACGAAAAAGGATAGTAAAATAAAATAAAAGGGGAAGATCAAGCTTCGACCATTTTTCCATTATGATGTGGATCAAATTTAGGTTGTTTGTCTAAAAAATGCACACTCACTCTAAGGAAATGGAACTTTAGGCTATCTGCTAGGTGAGAATTCCAAGAAGGTGAAACACATACACACATGGTCAGTATGCACTCACATACACATGTGAGTGGCTAAGGGAAATTCATGCCTTGATCAGGCTTCCCATCAAAAACCATACAAAATTTATACCTTCTGATAACTTTAATAAGGTTCCACGTAAAAAAACAATGACCTTCGAGCTTCATGAGGCAAGAAAAACTTTGTATGCTTGGAGCTCATGAACAAACAAGATGGCTCTATAGGCATGCAAGATGTATTATGCAAGGTGGCCATATAACTGAAAATGAAAATGTAAAAATAGGGAAAATTCAAGGGAGTCTTTCTTAGTTCATGTGATGTCTTTAACTTAGGGAACATTGTTCCTAATGCCCCCAAGAGATGACCAGTTGAAGAATAGAAGATTCAAAACTTCAGGGATGCAATGTGTCACATCAAGCTACTTAGAGGAATGTAATATGCTAAGATAGATCACACTCTTGAATCACATCACACCCAATGTCATCCCCAAAGAAAAAAACACATCACATAAAATAAGAAGGCTACACCATGAACCATGAAAAAGAAAATTGTGAAAGAATAATGCCAATGTATGCCCCCACTTTAAAGAAATTTCTAAATACCATACTATGAGAAATTTATTTAAAGTAGAAAATTAAAAATGCAAAAAATAAAGAGGACATGAGAGCCAACTTGGAAAGCCCTATGCCAAGTCATATGTCTCTATAATATCACATAATTGTACACCTAGGGGCAATTCCTCATTTCTGCATCTTGCCTAAATTTATTTTTGGAAAGAGACACTATGTGTATCACTTGGTGTTTCAATTGATGGAAACCCTAATCGATGATCAAATCTGCACACTATCATTCATCCATACTCATAGGAAGATTGAAGATTGTTAAGGAAGAATAGAGCATTTAGTAGCATAGTGTTCATTGATTTGTACGAAAATTTTAGGTTATTATTTTGTATTGTGCATCCTAAGGAATATTTGTTGGTATACTATCTTTGTTTCTATTGAAGCGCAGCAGCTCGTATCAGTCTATGTAGAAGTTAGAAGATTTGGTTGACTTGTTCTGATTTTTTGTTGTATTAAGGCCAACCTCATAAAATGTATAAATTTGTGGAAGTATGAGAACTAATTAATTAAGTATTTATGTGTTTGTATATCTCTGTTTCGGTCCTATCCGAGTTGTGGCCGACCATTAAGGGTATGTATTTTACACTCCTCATAATTTGAGCTGACAGTTGTAATTTTCTTGTGCTCTAGTGAATTTGACAAAGTGTAAATAAATTCTATGTTGCGCATATATATATAAGTTTGTATGTATCATTTTAGAGGATGTATGAGTTGATTCATTATCTAAATTGTAATTCATAGTAGAGCAGAGGAGCGATAAAGCATAGTTTCACTTGCGCATAGAAGATTTATGTTGTGTTTATGAGCAGAGAAGAGTAGAAATATAGAATTAGTTTGTAAGGTAGCAAATATGTTATTGTGCTTAATCCAGAACTGTAATCTAGTATAAATAGATGCTATCATCTTAGTTCAATCTTCAGATGGTTTTAATCTAAACTCTTGTATGGCAGTGAACCTTTTCTTTTGAGTAATGAGCTCTAGGTAGTGCGCCTGAATGCAAGTGCATTCTCCATTTTGTAATCTTCATTTGAGTATACTCAGATCATAATTGTGCATTGGCCATCCACCATGGTTTTTCCCCTAACAGGGTTTCCATGTAAAAATATTGGTGTTATGGTGTTGTGTTTATTTTCTAGTTTTTGCACTATGGTTGAATGCCATTAATGCTTGGATGATAAAGGTTAATAAAGTTAATTTTTGCACAACACTGATTCACCCCCCCTATCAATGTAGCTTGTTTCCAATAATTGGTATCAGAGCTAGTTCCTCTGGAAGAATTCTAACCACTTGGGGAGATCTCAAAAGGTGTTCTAATGGATTCAAGTAGTCTTCAACAACAAATTTTGGTGGCCGTAGATGATCTTTATTAGTCAAAGGCTGAGGTTTATAAATTGCAAAAAAATCTCTGAGATGATGAGAAATTCATTAAATCTCTTAAAGACACAATCAAGAAGTCTAGAGAAAAGAGAAAGGAACTATGTGATCATATCAAGTAGAATGATAGTAAGAGCATTGAAGAAGAAGAACTTGGTCAAGCCCTAAAAGAAAAGACAGAGGAATGTGGAAAGTTTACCAAAGACAATACAGTCCTAAAGAATGAGATGGAATCTATCATGATGAAGATGACCAAGGATATTGAAGATAGAAAGAAAAAAGAAGAGAACCTAGCATAGTCCCTGAAAGAAAAATCTGAAGTGTGCAGTCGATTGGATGATGAATTGGAACACTCTAAAAACAATGAAGAAGCATTTGAAAGGAAGTTGGATGATCTCATAAATGAACTTTTTGTTGCTAATGAGTATAAAGAGAACTTCAAAGCTAGTTCTTCCATGCTTGATGAACTAATTGGAAGTCAGAGGACTCATGGTGACAAGCAAGGTCTTGGATATGAAGAAGGAGAAATTTTGAGATCCAAGCAAAGAAGATTCAAACAAGGAAACCAAGTAAACAAACTTGGAAGGTATCTGGTAAGGAAACCTAATGCTCAAATATTTAACGGATATATTCTCAGTTGTAATAAATTTGGACACATGGCCTCTCAATACTGAAGTAGAATGAATCAAAGTGGTCCATCATTCTTAGGTCAGTGTTTTAAGTGTCACAAGATTGGTCATAAGTCAAATGAATGCATAAGTATGATGAATCAATTTAATATAAATATCATATGCTACACATCCAATAGACTTGGCCATATTGCTAACTAGTGTAGACCAAGAGGAAATCAATGGAACAACTGGTCTGGTAAGAGAAATTTTGTATGCTACAACTACAAAAATTTGGTCATATTGCAATGCATTACTGGAACAAAAAAGGTATGGTAACTCAAAAGAAAAATATGCAGAAGGACATCAAAGGAAAAGGGAAAACTACTGTAGATGTGGTTAGGCAACAAATGCAGAAGAAATGGGTAAAGAAAGAACCCTCTATTGAAGAAAGTGTGCTAGCACCAGAACCTACTTCTGGTAATTCCTTCGAGAATTAGTCTCAAGCCTTTGGCCTAGGGGGGGCCGTCAAATAAAATCATATAAACCCCTAACCAAAAAGTGACACCGAATTTGGATGCATTTAGTAGGTGCATAAATGATCAAAAACATTTGTTGAATTCATTGGAGGAAATGGTATGTCGAATTGGAGGTCCCCAGATGTTTTATCCATCATGGTGTACTAATATAGTGTAACTAGATGTATTAGGGTTAAAGAATTTATTATGATGAAAGAGTTAGGTGTGTAAACGATAAAATTTCATTTCCACACATCACTTTTCACCTTGCATTTGGAAGAGAAGAAGTCTGGAGAGCTCATAGGAAAACATTGGTGATTTGAGGCAAGATTCAAGCATCATAAGTGTTTCAACATTCAAATTGCAATCTGGTGACAAAGGTATTTTTCAGAAAACTTTGCAAAATTGTGATTTGGGAAAATGAATACTCCTCTAGTAATTGAATTTAAGGATCGACCTCGACCTAAATTTAAGTGGCATCCTTACAAATCCCTTGAGATCGATCCTTTAGGAGATTTTTCATCTATTTCATATTGAGTTTTACACATAGAGGAAATTAGGGTTTACATTCATGCAAATATTGAAGAGCTAGGAAGTTCCCAACTTATGATACAATCATCATATCATTGGTGAAGACTTCTGTGTAAAGCCGAAAAAAAAAATCCTAGAAATGAAGAGATTCACTCAGATGGTTAAATTTCTCATGTTTCTAGAGTCAGAATGGGTCCATTATGTTTTGAGCCGAGTGCATGATGAGTTTATGTGGCTTAGTATTCCATTCAAGATTACAAAGGAAGCCATCAGTGCAGTAACCAGTCTGAATTCTTCTAGTAGATTACTTATTCTCAAGTTTGTGAAAAGCCAAATAGTCACTGATGCCATAGGATCAACATATGATAGAAGAGCAATGAAAATTGACAACATTATCGATATAGATGTGAAATTTGTATCCATGGTAATTGGATACAAATTTTATCATTCTATCCATGATAACTGAGTGTCTGGCACAACAATCTATGCCACTTACCAAATGGTAAAGGAAAATTTAGACTACGACCTTTGTGAATTGTTGAGAATTCAGTTAATAGAAACTATGGCAAAGATAAAGAAAAAAAATAAAAATTATTTCAAATATGGTACCCTACTTGTGTGTTTGTTCTTTTACTTTATAGGTGAAGTTCCAAGAGTTGGAAAATTTCAGTGGAAAAAAGACAAACCAGTAGCTGAATAGATTAGAGATCTATTATATGATTCTAGAGACATGGAAACAAGAAATGCCACTATCTAGGGATACTTCAAAAACTTCCAGTCTATGATGCAAGCAAGGGAGAGGATTCCTACCTCTGTTGTAGAGAAATACAAGGAATCTATTTGCTTCATGCTAAATATTGATCAATGTATGATGGAGGTAGTTGATCCCAGATCAATTTGGATCATGCCTATGGGATACGAAGTCGATGGGAAAGTTTTGGATATGTATTCTCAACACATACTAAGAAAACCACTGGATCCAGAAAAAGAAAGGTTTGGAACATATGCAGAGAAGGAAAAATAGGTGCACATTGAACTAAGAAATTCTATAGTTAGTAAAAGAGTCAAAAAAAAGTTGAAGTTCTTTCAAAAATTATGGGAGTACCTACTGAATTGCTAAAATAAGCCAGACAAAAAAGGGCAGAAGATGAAGCTACAAGGCAAGCAACTAAGGAAGTAGAAAAAGGTCAATCAACTAATTCGACAACACCATCTGCCTGAACTAGAACCACTAGAAGCTCTATATCTCATTCAGCCCCTATAGCAAAGCCTCTACCCCTATAAAAATTGAGCCTAATGGATCTGAAAAGGAAGGGAAGAAAAAGAGAAAGAGAGTGTATATGATTGTTTCTGATGATGAGAAAATAGAGTTTGATGAAGAAGTAAAATAGATCAGGCATCAAGGCACCAAGGCAATAATAGTCACAAAAGGAAATCCTTCCAGTGAAGGCAACAAGGAAAAGAAGAAAGCAAAGATTATAAAACTAGGTATGTCAGTACAAGCAATTGAAAAAGCTTTGGTTAAGGATGGAAATCTAAAACCACTTTGCAAATGGTATGAATCTTTTGATGAATCTGACAAAAGAATTCTTGAAGAAGCAACGATAAAACATATGAATGTTTTTAATAAATTTTTGATTGAGATTATGCATAGTCTTCCAAGGAATTTGTATGACATTCTAGAATCAAAAAGGTTGAGTGCTAGAATAGAAGAGGAACAAATGAGAGAAAGGATTCTTGTTGAACTATGTCTAGCGATGTCTATGGATGAGATGAAGATAATTTTGAACAAGGCCCAAAAGAAATTTAAAAGAAAAACAAGGGTTAATAAACTTATGATTGGTCAGACTAAGGAAATCACAAAAGAAATAGAGAAAATTTTGAGGGAAATACTATCGAATGAGAGAATTGAAGTTATGACTGAGGAAACACATGTTGACGATGTCTCATCTGATCCGTTGAAAGAAGAAGAAGAAGGAAATTTTGATGCTTTTGTTAACAATGAAATCCCTATGGATATTGATGCACCGAAGAATATATTAGTTGAAAAGGTAGAGAACTTGGAAGTCAAATAAAAACCTTCAACTAAGGAAGAAATAGATAATGTAAAAGCAGTCTCGGTTGAAACAAGAGACATTGCTGAGGTTGTAAAGAAATTTTTTGTTGAACAAGAGGAAGAACTGGATCCAAAACTAATTGAAGGTCCTATTGACCTGTCTACATTAAGCCCAATCCAAGAAATGAAAGTAGCTAGGATTTCTCAAGCATAGGCCAGAGAAGAGATACTAAAATCACACATTAAGGATAGTGAACTACTAAATCTGGCATCCAGAGTACTGGAGAAGATAATTCCATCCTATGTAAAAGATCTGACTAGTTCATCCTCTTGTGAACTAAAAAGGCTTATCAACTCAGTTGACACTCACTTTGATTCATTAGAAAAGTCAGCCATGGTAAAAGTGCAAAATTAATTTGATGCTAAAAGGTTCAATGCAATGAAAAAAATGATTGTCCAAGACAAAATAATTTTAACCACATGTATAAAGAATGTGCAGAATGCTTTATCAGAAGGAGGTAAGATCTACAAAGCATGTCTGTCTTTTTCAAATTTCACTGAAGAAAATGAAAAGAAGATCAAAGATTTGGAAAACAAGTTAAGTGTTATCTCTGAAGAATTTGATCCGCTATTTAGTGGTGTTGGGAAAGTAGAAGGGGAATTAATTTCCTTTCTCAATAACATAAAATTTTTGAAGCATGAAAATGATAAAATTGTTGTCATAACTTTTCCAAAACTTGACATATTGTCAACTGCTCTAAAAGAAGGAGAAGATTTTATAGGAGTTGTTGATATGGCTAGCCTGGAGTCCATAGAGACACAATATTATTTGATCTATGGTCATATTACAATTATGGAAAGTCTCAAAAGGATTTGGTCCACACAAATTTGATTCAGTTGAAGAAAGACTTTACAGACATCTTTCAGCTCATGTAAGTTATAGTAATAGTTTTTGAATAACAATTTTGATAAATTGATCCATTTTTGGCATGCGACCCCTACCTTTTCCATTGATGTCAAAGGGGGGGAAGAAGTGAAGTGAAAAATGTTCAATCATCTCAGGAGGAGAATTACATTTTTGGAATTTTGGGTAGTAGTGCAGTCTATCTTGGTACTAGTCTGAAACTTAGCCATTTTTCACTAAGTGTTGCCATCAATTCCAAAGGGGGAGATATTTGGCAAGAGACACTACATGTATCACTTGGTTTTTTCATTGATGGAAACCCTAATTGATGATCATATCCACACACTATCATTCGTCCATACCAGTAGGAAGATTGAATATTGTTAAGGAAGAATAGAGTATCCAGTAGCACAGTGTTCATCGATTTGTATGAAGATTTTAGGTTATTATCTTGTATTGCACATTGTAAGGAATGTTTTTTGGTATACTATATTTTTTTCTACTGAAGCGCAGCAACTCATATCAGTTTGTGTAGAAGTTAGAAGATTTTGTTGACTTGTTCTCAGTTTTTCTTGTATTAAGGCCGACCTCATGAATGTATAAAGTCGCAAATATATGAGAACTAATTAATTAAGTATTTCTATGTTTGTATATATTTTTTTGGGTCCTATCCAAGTTGTGGTTGACAATTAAGGGTATGCATGGCATATTCCTCATAATTTGAGCCGACAATTGTAATTTTCTTGTGCTTTCTTGAAGCCGAAAAAGTGTAAAGAAATTCTATGTTGTGGATACATATAAGCTTGTCTGTATCATTTTGGAGGATGTATGAGTTTAGTCATTATCCGAATTGTGATTCAGAGCAAAGAAGAGGACTGATAAAGCACAATTTCACTTGCACATAGAAGATTTTTGTTGTGTGTATGAACATAGTAGAGCATAAATATAGAATCGGTTTGTAAGACAACAAATCTATTATTGTGCTTAATCCAAAACTATGATCTAGCATAAATAGATGCTATCATCTCAGTTCAATCTTTAGATAGTTTTAATCTAAAATCTTATATGGAAGTGAGCCTTTTGTTTTGAGCAGTGAGCTCTAGATAGTGTGCTTGAATGCAAGTGCATTCCCCATTTTGTAATCTTCATTTAAGTATACTCAGATCATAATTGTGGATTGGCCATCCACCATGGTTTTTCCCCTAACAAGGTTTCCACGTAAAAATCTTGGTGTTATGGTGTTGTGTTTATTTTCTATTTTATGCATTATGGTTGAATGTCATTAATGCTTGGATAATAAAGGTTAATAAAGTTAATTTTTGCACAAAACTGATTCACCCCCCCCCTCTTAGTGTAGCTTGTTTCCAAAATTTATGAAACCTTACAAACATTCATGGAAAAATCCCATTAGTCAGAATTTTTTTATTTTAACTCCATGAGGACACATAGCGAAACAACATAAGCTTGACAAGGTGTTTCCTAAAAATCTAGGCTTTGGATGCCCGCATGGCGCATGGATGTTCACATGGCACGCTAGTGTCTTGGTAGTTTTTTGAAGTTTGAAACGGAGAATCTAGAACCCTCACCCTTGTGACATGTGTCTTGGTAGTTAGTTCTCAATTGAAATGGCTCTATGCCACCCTTGAATGCATGAAAATCCTCTTTTGGCTCTCATTTTAGGGTTGGAAGTCAATCAGTTGAAGCATTTTAACTACATTCTCTAGTCTTGGGTAAGCTCTATCCTTGAATAGAAACACTTTTACATGTGAAGCCATGTTGGACTGAGGTCCCTCAAGTAGCTACAAGCTCTCAAGCAGCTCCCAACTCTCAAGAAAGCACATAGTGTTGTGCTCGTGTGCTCTAGAAGAGGGTCTTGACTCATGGGTAATACTCTCTCTCCCTATCACTCTTTCTTACTAGTTAATTTACTACCTTTCGGTGCGATCTCTACTTTGAAGTAGGTTTTGTTTTCACCACACACTTGGTTTACTCCTTTTACGCTCCTTTCCAAACTTGTCTATCTATGGAGGTGGGAACACCAAAGTGGGGGTCCGATTGAGGTAGACCCCTATACAACCCGAACCTTTTCCCCTCGATCTTTTGTGTGTGGATTATGAAGGGAAGCTTGGAATAAAGACTCGGATTCACGAAGGTAATCTTATTTCAAGTTCTCTTGTTTTTCTCTTCAATTTCTAGCTTTCTGTTGATTATCTAATCCTTCAAGCTTTTGACTTGAATCAAGAAGTGATATTCATCTTCACTCACTTGAGCTCTTGAGTTCTTCACGGCTTAGGACACCAATGCATCTTGTAGATGATAGTGCACTGCATTGGCATTCTAAAACCGCGCTAATGTCTTTTGGCTGAGAGCTCCTTAGCTAGAGGTGGAGACCTAGAAGTTTTTCTCTCTCAGAGTTTGAGATTACTTTCCTGCTTTCCTTCATAGTTTCATCAATTCGTTCAAGTTGAGGTGTATTAGGGCAGTTCATTCCCTAGTGATCTCTTGAGAATAAAGAGACTCGTGAGCAGTGAATCCCTCTTATATCACATTTTGGTGAACCTGTGTGAACCATCAGATCCATTTTCATAATGTCGCATAATCATAAGGACTCTTTTTTCCAATAATATTTCAATATGTTGGAAGATGCTCTAGATGATTTGTTAGAAGCACTCTCCCCTCTCTATAAATCTTCTTCCTCACCATCTAAGGAGTCAATAAATGTGGTAGTGATTTCAGTGGCTCCTCCAAGCCCTAAGAAACCCATCATTTATGTGACCCCATCTGAGTCATTCCCTAGAGAGGACTATTCTATCTATGGGGTTTCATGTCATAGTGATCCATCAGATTTATATTCAAGGTTTGTGAAATCTATTGATTCTACTTCTTATAGTGTTGTCAGGAATACGTACAATACAAGGAGAAACAATCACAATTTAGAAAAACAATATGTTATTCCTACCTCATAACCAGTTCAAACTCCTACTTCTTTACCACTATCTCAACCTAACCTTCCTCCAACTCCTAAACCCACTACCAAAGGAACAGGTGATTACAATCTTGTTGAGCAACTTCATGTTACTCTGGCTAATATTTCGGTTTGGGATTTGCTTCAGACCACTCCGGTTTATCAAGATATTTTGTAGGAAGCCTTATAGAATATTCTCTTGCTTTCCTCTACTAGGCCTACGGACGTTGATGCATTGATGGAACATCTTTGAGTGGATTCATCGAATATTACATTCCACCCACAAGAACTCCCACCTCCGAATGTGCAGAAACAAGCAGAACCTTTGATGATTATAGTAAATGTTAACAACATAAATATTGGGCATACCCTCATTGACATTGGTTCAGCTATCAACATTTGCAGTATAGACCTACTACCTAAAATCAAATTTGATTCATCTTCTTTAGTTGCTTCTTCCTTGTATATTTATGGGTTCGATAACATTGGTAGCCAAGCTCTAGGTTTGATAATTCTACCTTTGCAGTTAGGTCTCGTTACCTTGCCAATGTTTTTCTATGTGATTCCTGGCCCATTACCATACAATCTCCTTTTAGGGAGACCTTGGATTCACGATATGGGCACATCAAATTCTACCATACATCGTTCCTTAAATTTTGTTGCTAAAAATCGATTTGGTTACGGGTAAAGTGGATCCAGAGGCCATACACCTTTGCTTGCTATCCTTTGTTGGTCATAATCCAGCCGCATCCACTGTCAAGAATTGAATTCCCTCCTTAACCTTTGATTCTATGGTGTGTGCTTCATTGATACCCTCTCTAGAATTTTTCCCCTGAGCCAGTATCAACCAAGATGAACTACCTAAAGAAGAAGATCTTAAATCTCCCTCATCTCCTCTCTCATCCCCTCAATCAAATGCTATTTTAGGTGATGATTGAGGTTCCTTGAACTCCTTTGAATTCTTCATAGCAGAGAATAAGTCAGACCCCTCTGGTATAGAATTTACAAGTTCTGCTAGCATGAGGGTGGATAACCCTCCAGTTGAGGATGAGAAGTGTGATTGTATCCAAGAGATTGCTCCTCCTCAAGAAAGTGACCCCACTCCTATAAACGAGGTTAATATTTGCAAACCGATTAAGGGAAGTGGGACCACTCCCATAGAAACATTTGACATCCATTGGTGGAATGAGACACTCTACATGGAACCACTCCCTCATGAAACCCTACAAACTCATTATGGGTTTGGTTATGAACTCACTTCTCGGTATGGCTATGGGTAGAAAGGCCTAGGATGTATCAAGCAAGGAATACAAATCCCTATCTAGTTTAAGCATCAACAAGGCTATATGGGTTTGGGATGCCCTGTTGAATAGTCTAGACAAAAACCTTGGAGGAGTGTTAATATGATTTCAGTCGAACCATTAAGCTTGGAACATCCTGAGTTGATAGAAGAAAGGGGACAAGCCAAAAAAGTTCTTGTGGATGTCTTCTCTTCAGATGAAGCATTAGGAGATTTTATGGGTTCTTACTCTTCATTGCCTCCTTATCATCACAAGAAACGATTCTCGTATCGCTTACATAAACAAGCATACTTTGGAAAATCAGTTCTAAGCATCGATGAGGAAGACCCTCTATCTAACATCAGTGATGATGTTATGATATCTCATCCTGAGAATCGTAGCTCTCTCCTTAAAGGAGATACTATCAAATTCCCCATGGATACTAAATCTTCGGAAAAGGTAATCAAGATTGGGAAGTTCCTCTCTTCTGAGGAAGCAGATGAGAACTCTACTCTCTTGCCTACTCACCCTCATATCTTCGCTAGACGTATAAGGATATGCCCAGTATTGATGAATCCATAGTGTTGCATAATATCATTCTATGCTCTGAACCCAAGCTCATTAAGCAAAAAAATTGAAAGATCAATCCTAGGGTAGCTTTAATGGTCAAGACCGAGATAGACAAGTTGTTGAAAGTAGGCTTTATCCGTCCTATTGACTACTCTCCTTGTATTTTGAATATAGTTTTTTTTAGAAAACTTGACGATCGTATTCATATATGCATTGACTTTCGATACCATAACAAGGCTACTCTTAAAGATGATTTTTCATTACCTAATATAGATATGATTGTGGAATCGATCGTATACCATGCATCTCTATCTTTTATGGATGGATTCTCGGGTTATAATCAGATTTGTATTAACCTAGATGATCAGTACAAGACAACCTTCACTACCCCTTGGGGGAATTTTTGGCATGTGGTCATGCCCTTTGGTTTAAAGAATGTAGGAATGACTTACCAATGAGTGATGACCCTAATATTTCATGATTTCATTCATAAAATCTTAGAAGATTATGTTGATGAGATCTTGGTGAAATCTGTTAATTGTCAGGATCATGTGAGGAATCTTTATCTTATCCTTGAAAGGCTTCAACTTTACAAGTTGAGACTCAATCCCCATAAGTGTGTCTTCGACATAGATGTTGGAAATCTTCTTGGGTTTATAGTCTCTTATCATGGAATCAAAGTTGACACAAATAAGATTGATGTTATTATTAACATGACTCCACCAAGGAACATCACCGAGTTGAAAATTTTACAAGGGAAGATTCATAAAATTTATAGATTCATATCTCAGTTTGCTGACTATACCCTTCGTTTCACTCATTTACTGAAAAAGGATGTTCACTTCATATGGGATGAAGAGTGTCAAAAAAATTTTGAATCCATCAAATATTATTTGACTAACCCTCTTGTAATGATGTTGGCTATGCAACATAGACCCTTCCTACTTTACCTTGCCGCATTGCTATATGCTTTGGTAGCTCTGCTAGCCTAGTATGATGATGGATGAAGAGAAAGATCAGTCTACTACATTAGTCGCGTCCTTGTTGATTATGAAACCCATTACGTTTTCATGGAGAATAATTGCCCTGCTCTTGTATTCGCTACGTAGAAGCTGAGACACTACCTCCTCCATGTCAAAACTCATGTCATAGTGAAAATAGATCTTTTGAGAGATGTGTTCAATAATGCTGACTTGGTTGGAAGATTAGTGAAGTGGGTTATGTTACTTTCTAATTTTGATATAAATTTTGTCACATAGAAATAGATAAAGGGACAAGCGGTTGTTGATTAATGAGCAGACACTCCCTCATCTCGCTCCTTCCATGGGTTGGATCTGTTTCCCGATGAGAATATTTTCATGATTAACTATGACCTTGAATGGAAGATGTACTTTGATGGATTGAGATGTCAGACTGGTTCTGGAGTGGGTGTGGTCCTGATATCTCCTAAAGGAAAACTAGTCTCCCTATCCTTTCGATTAAATTTTCCTTTCACTAATAATATTGTTGAGTATGAAGCTCTTATCACTAGTTTGCATGACGTGATCACGTTAAAGATTAAACATCTTCATATACTTGGTGACTTTGAACTTATTTTGAATCAGATCACAAAAACTTATCAAGCTAAACAAAGTAGATTGTCCCAATACCGAGACCTCGCTTTGTCTTTTCTTAATCAACTTTCCTCTATCACAATAAATAGTGTCCCTAGGAGAGAAAATAGACATGCAAATACCATGGAAAGTGCTTCTTCCTTGGTACCTCCAGAAGAGGATACAAAATAATATCACTTTTTGGTTTAGGTCGTGGGAACCCCGATAGTTTCCAACCAACCTAAGCACGAGGTTTTAGCTTGCTTTCATCTAAACTCAAGAGAATGGTTCTCTTATATCTATAATTACCTAAAGACTGGAAATTTTCTCGATGATTTGAAAAAAAATTATCACACTGATATACAAAATCTTTTAGCCCGTTATGTCATCTTATCCGATGTTCTTTATCGAAAAGCATATAACAGCTTGTTGCTAAGATGTCTCACTAAAGCGAAAATACCCCTTGCCCTTAAAGAATCCCATGTAGGGGGTGGACATTTCAGTGGTAGATCCTTGGTGAGGAAATTGGTACACATGGGATACTATTGGCAGATGATGGAACAAGATTCCTTCATTTTTGTCAAGAAGTGCC
The DNA here is from genome assembly GCA_007115665.2 of Sequoiadendron giganteum. Taxonomy (NCBI): domain Eukaryota; kingdom Viridiplantae; phylum Streptophyta; class Pinopsida; order Cupressales; family Cupressaceae; genus Sequoiadendron; species Sequoiadendron giganteum. Next base: position 28,886,714 of record CM021100.1, read on the forward strand.
TTCAATGTCAACAACATAGTCATCTTATCCATGCTACTTCTCAGGAGTTGCAGAATAAAAACTTATCCTTGGCAGTTTGCAAAATGTGGGTTGGATATTATTGGAAAAATATCTCCTCCTTCTTCCAAAGGACATACCTTTATCATTATCACTATGGATTATTTCAAAAAGTGGGTCGACTCTACACCCACTTGGATCCTTAAATTTTGAAACTATCTATAGCTTCCTCTTGAACAACATCCTTTCTCATTTTGGACTTCCCGCTACACTTGTTTCTAATAATGGTACACTATTGAAAAACAAGGAAGTAAAGCAATTCTTGGAGAAATTTCATATCCAACACAGGTTTTCCATCCCATACTATCCATAATCCAATGGTCAAGAAGAAGCTTCTAATAAGACAATTGAACTCATTCTTCATAAAATAGTTAACAAACATGGTAAGGATTGGCATATTGAGTTAACATATGTTGTGTGGAATTATCACACAAGTGTTTTTACAGCAATGTGAATAATGCCTTATAACCTCATGTATGGCGTTGAAGCTATCATGCCTTTGGATTTCTAAATCCCATCTTTGTAGGTTTCCCTTAGGGGGTTGATTGACGATCAAACCTATCAAGTTAACCATTTGTATCAACTAGAGATGCTCGATGAGCGCCATTTACAGGCCCTCGATCATCTTAAAGCTTATTAGTGGTCTCTATCAATACAATATAATCAAGGTATGTTTCCTAGGACCTTCAAGGTAGGAGACTTGGTTCTATATGAAAATCAACATAATGTAAATGCACCGCCCGATCAGAAAGGGAAGTTTAGTCCTAACTGGTTAGGCCCTTACATCATGATTTTTGTGTATGGTTCAAGTGCCTATGTATGGAACACCTTTAAAAGAGCCTATTAATGTGATGCATCTTCGTTGATACTATGCATAGTGTCCTAATGTGTCACATGTGTGGTGTTCTCCCTAAAAAGGTAGTAATACTGCATGTGTTAACATTTACTCATTTTCACATCATGAAATTTTTTCTGTTTATGACATGACCATATGTGTGTGCATGTAATAAAAACATACATATGTGTTTCTGACTATGTCATATATCCATACATCACATTACATCCTTTTAAAGTAATTAGATCATCATAGCATTCAATTAATATGTAACCAAATGTGTTTAATTAAATCATGATTAGCATCTAATGAAAGAATACATCCATATAAGAAAATAACATCCATAGCATTAGCATACATGAAAATGGAAAATATACACATAAACAAAGCCATGATACCGAAACTAGTATATATATACATATATGTCCAATGTATGAATCAAATGTCATGTACATGTATCGGGCCAGTGCTATAAAAAAATGAGCGGCTACTGAATATGTATCTATACAAAAAGATCTACAAGTATATATGTGTATCTATATCCATCTACAAAAGTGATATACAAAAGAGGGACTCCTATCCCTATGGTGCAGGGCTCCTTGAGCCCTTTGGCTCTGGTGGCCACTCTAGTACCCAGCGAGGAGGTTGTACAGTGGTTTGTGACTAGGATCAATGTGAGCTTGATGCGGATAAACCTACCCATATCCCTCTGATCTTCACGTGCAATGAAAAAATGTCCATCTTTGCCTGGATAAGCTCCTACTATAGCCGTTGAACATCTGTAGAGATCATAGTTGTCGGCTACATTTCGAGCTCATCGATGCAGCTTTGAAGAGCATCATATGCCACCTTGATATCATTAGCCCTCCTCACTACCATGTCTTGCTCGGCGAGTTCCATTCGTAGCTCCCCCAATAGTTGATCTTGTTGTCCCCGTGTAGTCATTAGTTGCACCACCTATGTGCCTTGCTCCTCATATGCAGTCCTCAGATGCGCTACCAGCTCAAAAGTGAGGGAATGCCTCCTTGTTGAAACTAGATGGTAGGCCTCAAGGATTGTCGCTTGGATCGACATGACAAGGGCCACCTCTAAAATATACCGATCTATAAGCCCAGTCCATCCCTGTACGTCCTCTACAATCAAAAAGAGAGAAACAAGAATCAGTATCACATGGCATGTATATACATAAACATAAAACAAAAAAATGAAAATCATGAGAATAACAATAATCTACTATGTATACCTAGATCCCCTAGCTTCCATGTGGGATCAGGGTGTGGGTCGACACTAGTGCCTATGCCACCAGTAGCGATGGCCGGCCCTAGTGATGCTAGTGTTGCTACTACTGGGATGGTGGAAAATGGTGGCACTAATGAGACAGGGATAGCTAGGGGTAGTTGATCTCCTTCATCACCTCGACCTCATAGGTGCCACCTCCTCCTCCTCTTATGTTGGCTCCTCCTCCTCCACTACATCACCCTTCTCACAGCCTCTCCTCCTATCTTGTGGAGGCTAGGGAGGCACATCCTCCTATGCACCAAGGTCCCCTCTCAAGGAACCCTCACCAAAAAATAGAGTAGGACGGTGCCTCTCCAACCACCGCATGTAATATGTTGCTACCCCAACATTATCTACCACTGCCATGGCCGAAAAATCATGATCGAGCTCATCATCATCCGAGAATATGATTTATGTAATGGAAGGGTGAGGTCAATCACCTACCCTTGTTGCAATATGGTGTGCCTTGGTGTATGTGGGCACCTTGGGCGATATGTTTTGAACATAGTCGTGCTATCGCAAGACCCAACTCCAGTAATAGGGAGCAATAATATAATCACAGTGACCAACCAAAAAACAATCCCACTATAGGTTCCTAAGGAACCTGCTATCATTGACCCACTTGAAATATTGGTAAGGTCTCTAGCAAACCTCTCCTATGGTAATAGTATCAAACTATAGCCTCCAAAACTATAGGACCCCAAAATGCCACTAGCCTATCATATCATACCAATGGACCATCGGGAACTGATACAATCGTCATTGGGAAAAACCAACTGGCTAGCGACACATGATGTGGGAGAAATCCCACACCTACAAAAGTGTGCACATTGTTATACTTTAGTACTCATAATGAACATAGCACCCAAGCTCCTGGTATATGTGTGCTAGCATGCTGCACCCCCAGAAAAAAATAGTCATATGCTCAACCATCTCTCTGATGATAGGGATGAGGCCAACATGCAAGTACGAGCCTCACCCATCTAAGGTGATGCCAAAGGCGATTGTGACTACCATCACTTGGCAAATAAATAATGTTGTGGTCCTCCCCTAGTCATACAAGTGAGTATAGATGTGACCAGTGTCATTGCCACCATCTATCATCCCTGTGTACTAGAGAACACCCTCTCTATGCTCCCGAGCCGATCAGGTGTCATCTAGGGTCACCGTCTATCCATGGATAGGTAGCCCGAGGATCTAATAGATGTCCTTGAGAGTGATGGTCATCTCTCCACATGGTAGCTAGAAAGATTATGTAGTTGTTTCCCATTGCTCCATCAGAGTGGTGAGCATCCTCTCATGGTATGGCATCTCTAGAATAGTGAATACGTGTCAGATACCGACCCACTCCAAATGTTTAACCTTGTCCTGGGAGAGGTGGTCCCTCTACTCATGGAAAATTCAGAATTCTCACCCCCCGGGATCCTCCCGGATCTTTGGATAGTCTTGCAAAAAGGAAAAAAATTCTAAGTCAGAAACATCATAGAAAAAGAAAAAAAAATTGACGAACACATGCGAGATGCGCAGACATCTGAACGTCGTGTTTGCATCCCTGACCACCATGGTCTCCTAGAGAACGCCTATGCATCCTTAGGATGACAACATAGATCTGAGACTCCAATGCATTTCATGGATGACAGCAATGAAAAGAGGATGTGGGCATGGATTTAAGACACCTACGCACCATAACGAGTAAAAAATTTCAAAAAATTAACTAAAATACACAAAAATCGTGGCTAAGAAGCCTACTTGGTCCACCTCGTGACCCTCAGTGATGTCCTCGTGTAGCTTCTCTAGCCGCGATGCCTTGTACTTTCTCCTAGTCAACATTTTTCTGACTTTTCCCTCACAAAATTCAATAATTTGCTCGCAGTGAATAGTGAAAATGACCCTTCTAGGGACCCACCTAGGTATATATAGGCTCCTCGAGGCCCATTTTTCCTAGAGTTTGTGCCTCCCCAATTTCTCTTGACCTTACCCCAACATGCTGGGGGAAAAATAAAGAGGGGACATATAGTCATCTCTTGATCACATTTTTCCTCCAAATCAAGGACTTTTTCTTGATCATTCTTCTCTCTATGGGAGTTTCTTCTGATTTTTCGAAACTGACTCAAAATTTTAGTTTTTGTAGGATACGGTTTTGAACAACTTTTTACGACCATTTTTTTCCTATTTGTTGAGCTTGGAAGCTGGGGGCATCCTTGGTACCAGTTAGCTCAACCTCGGTGACCTCCTCAGTCTCTCTCTCTAGCACGCACTTCCATAAAATCTAGAATTTGGGTGAAGTTTTTCTTCTCTACTTTAGTGAGGCTGATTTTTTCCAAAATCGAGCCCACTAAAGTGGGAGAAAAATGTAATGTCCATGAATTGCACCTAGGGGCAATTCCACATTTTCACATCTTGCCTAGCATTTATGACACCTTAGAAACATTAATGGAAAAATCCCGTGAGTCAAAATTTCGTTATTCTAACTCCATGAGGACACATGGTGAAAAGATAGAAGCTTGACAAGGCATTTCCCAAAAATCTAGGCTTTGGACACTTACGCAGTGTGCGAATGTCTGCACAGCATGCTAGTGTTCTAGCAGTTTTTTGAAGTTTGAAATGGAAATCTAGAACCTTGACCCTTGCGACACGTGTCCTCAAATATAGGTCTCGAGTGAAATGGCTTTGTGTCACCCTTACATGCATGATGGGCTCTCATTTTGAGGTTGGAAGTCATCAATTGAAGCATTGTCACTACTTGCTCTAGTCTTGGGTAAGCTCTATCCTTAAATAGCATTACTTATACAAGAAAATCCATGCTGGACTAAGGTCCCTCCAATAGCTACAAGCTCTCAAGCAACTACCAGCTCTCAAGCAAGCACATAGCGGTGCACTCATGTTCTCTGGAAGAGGGTCTTGACCCATGGGTAACGCTCTCTCTCTATCACTCTTTCTTACTAGTTCATTTACTACGTTTTGGTGTGGGCTCTACTCCGAAGTGGGTTTTGTTTTCACCACACACTTGGTCTACTCCTTTTACACTCTTTTCCAAACTTGGATGTCCGTGTAGGTGGGAACATCAAAGTGGGGGTTTGACTGAGGTAGACCCCTATGCAACCCCAACCTTTTCCCCTTGATCTTTTTGTGCAGGTTATGAAGGGAAGCTTGGAATAAAGACTCAGATGCATGAAGGTAATCTTATTTCAATTTTTCTTGTGTTTCCCTTTAATTTCTAGCTTTTTGTCAATTATCTGGTCCTTCAAGATTTTGACTTGAATCAAGAAGTGAGATTCAACTTCACTAACTTGAGCTCCTGAGTTATTCATGGATTAATATGCTAGCATGCCATGCTAGCATCCTAAAACCACACTGGCGTCTTTTGGCCAAGAGCTCCTCAACTAGAGGTGGAGACCTAGAAGTCTTTCTCTCTCAAAGTCTAAGATTACTTTCTTTCTTTCCTTCACAGTTTCATCGATTCGTTCAAGTTGAGGTGTACAAGGGTAGTTAATTCCTTGGTGTTCTCTTAAGAATAACAAGGATAGTTTGTTCCCTCTTATATCACATTTTGGTGAACCCAACATGAACCATCAAATCTATTTTCATAATGTCGCATAATCATAAGGACTTTTTTTTTGAACAATATTTTGATATGTTGGAAGATGCTCTAGATGATTTCTTAGAAGCACTCTCCCCTATTTTAAAATCTTCTTCCTTTCCAGCTAAGGAGTCACTAAATGTGGTAGTGGTTTTGATGGTTCCTCCAAGCCCTAAGAAACCCGTCATTTATGTAACCCCAGCTGAGTCATTTCCTAGAGAGGACTATTCTTTCTATGGGACTTCAAGTTGTAGTGATCCATCGGATTTATATTCAAGGTTTGTGAAAGCTACTGATTGTACTTCTTATAATGTTTTTGGGCATACATATAATACAAGGAGAAACAAACAAAATTTAGAATGACAAGCTACGATTCCTGCCTTGCAACTAGTTCAAACTCCTACTTTACCACCATCTCAACCTAACCTTCCTTTAGTTCCTAAACCTATGATCAAAGCACCAAGTGATTATGATCTTGTTGAGAAACATCGTGTTACTCTAGCTAAGATTTCACTTTGGTATTTTCTTCAAACCACTCTGGTTTATCAAGAGGTGTTGTAGGAAGCCTTATAGAAGATTCTCTTGCCTACCTTCGTTAGGCCTATGGAAATTGATGCATTGATGGCACATATTCAAGTGGATTCACTGAGTATTACATTCCACCCACAAGAACTCCCACCTCCGAATGTATAGAAATAAGAAAAATCTTTGATAATTATAGTAAATGTTAACAACATTGGTATTAGGTGTACCCTCATTGACACTAGTTTAACTATCAATGTTTGTGGTATAGACCTAATTCCTAAAATCAAAGTTGATTCATCTTTTTTTGAACAATATTTTGATATGTTGGAAGATGCTCTAGATGATTTCTTAGAATCACTCTCCCCTATTTTAAAATCTTCTTCCTTACCAGCTAAGGAGTCACTAAATGTGGTAGTGGTTTTGATGGTTCCTCCAAGCCCTAAGAAACCCATCATTTATGTAACCCCAGCTGAGTCATTTCCTAGAGAGGACTATTCTTTCTATGGGATTTCAAGTTGTAGCGATCCATCGGATTTATATTCAAGGTTTGTGAAAGCTACTGATTGTACTTCTTATAATGTTTTTGGGCATACATATAATACAAGGAGAAACAAACAAAATTTAGAATGACAAGCTACTATTCCTGCCTTGCAACTAGTTCAAACTCCTACTTTACCACCATCTCAACCTAACCTTCCTTTAGTTCCTAAACCTATGATCAAAGCACCAAGTGATTATGATCTTGTTGAGAAACATCATGTTACTCTAGCTAAGATTTCACTTTGGTATTTTCTTCAAACCACTCTGGTTTATCAAGAGGTGTTGTAGGAAGCCTTATAGAAGATTCTCTTGCCTACCTTCATTAGGCCTATGGAAATTGATGCATTGATGGCACATATTCAAGTGGATTCACTGAGTATTACATTCCACCCACAAGAACTCCCACCTCCGAATGTATAGAAATAAGAAAAACCTTTGATAATTATAGTAAATGTTAACAACATTGGTATTAGGTGTACCCTCATTGACACTAGTTCAACTATCAATGTTTGTGGTATAGACCTACTTCCTAAAATCAAAGTTGATTCATCTTCTTTAGCAGCTTCTTCCTTGTATATTCATGGGTTTGATAGCACTGGTATCCAAGCTCGAGGTATGATAATGCTACCTTTGCAGTTGCTTCCCGTTACTTTGACTACATTGGTCTATGTGATTCCCGACCCATTACCATACAATCAACTTTTAGGGAGACCTTGGATTCACAATTTGGGTGTAGTAAATTATACCCTACATCATTCCTTAAAGTCTATTACTACAAATCGAGTGGTTACAATTAAAGCAAATCCACAGGCCGTACACCTTTGCTTGCTAGCCACTGCTAGTCGTAATTTGGCTGCATCCACTATCAATAATTGCATTCCCTCCTTAACCGTTGATGCTATGGCATGTTCTTCCTTGATACCCTCTATGGAAGTTTTCCCCCGAGTTGGTATCTACCAATATGAACTGCCTAAAGTAGAAGATATTAAATCTCCCATTTCTTCTACCTCATCCCCTCAATCGAATGCTCTTTTAGGTGATGACTGGGCTTCCTTGAACTTCTCCAAATTATTCATAGCAGAGTATAAGTCAGACCCCTTTGGTATATAATTTCCATGTTTTGCTAGCATGAGGGTGGATAACCCTCCCATTGAGGAAGATAAGTGTGATCCTATCTAGGAGACCACTCCTCCTTGAGAAATTGACCCCACTCCTATAAAGGAGGTTAATGTTTGAAAATGGATTAAGGGAAGTGGGACCACTCCCGTAGAAACTTTTGACATCCATTGGTGGAATGATGCAATCTACATGGAACTGCCCCCTCATGAAACCCTACAAGCTAGTTATGGGTTTGGTTATGAACTCTCTTCTCGATATAGCCATGGGAAGAAAGGAATACAAGTCCCTATCCATTTTAAGAAACGACAACACTATCTGGGTTTGGGATGCCTTGTTGAACATTTTAGACAAAAACCTTGGTGGAGTGCTAATATTATTTCAACCGAACCATTAAGCTTGGTCCATCTTGATTTGATAGAAGAAAGGGGACAAGCCAAAAAAGTTCCTTTGGATGTATTCTCTTCAGATGAAGAATTAGGAGATTTTATGGGTTCTTACTCTCTGTTGCCTCCTTATCATCACAAGAAATGATTCTCGTATTGCTTACATAAACAAGCATACTTTGGAGAATCCATTATGAGCATTGATGAGGAAGACCCTCTATCTAACATCAGCGATGATGTTTCGATATCTCATCCCGAGGACCGCAACTCTCTGCTTAAAGGAGATACTATTGAAGTCCTTGTGGATACTAAATCTTTTAAAAAGGTAATCAAGATTGGGAAGTGCCTCTCTTTCGAGGAAGTGGATGAGCACTCTACTCTCTTGCGTACTCACCCTGATATCTTCACTTGGATGTTTGAGGATATGTTGGTTATTGATGAATCCATAGTGGTGCATAGTATAATTCTATTCTCTGACGCCAAGCCCATTAAGTAGAAAGTTTGAAAGATCAATCCTAGGGTAGCTTTAATGGTCAAGACTGAGAGAGAAGTTGTTGAAAGTAGGCTTTATTCATCCTATTGACTACTCTCCTTGGATTTCAAATATAGTTGTTGTTATAAAACCTGATGGTCGTACTCATATATGCATTGACTTTCGAGACCATAACAAGGATTCTCTTAAAGATGATTTTTTGTTACCTGATATAGATATGATTGTGGACTCGACCATAGGTCATGCGTTGTTATCTTTATGGATGGATTCTTGGGTTATAATAAAATTTGTATTAACATAGACGATTAGTACAAGATATCCTTCACTACCCCTTGGAGGACTTTCTGCTATATGGTCATGCCCTTTGGTTTAAAGAATGTAGGAGTGACTTACCAATGAGCGATTACCCTGATATTTCATAATTTTCTTCATAAAATATTAGAATATTATGTTGATGACATCTTGGAAAAATCTATTAATTTTCAGGATCATATGAGGAATCTTCATCTTATCCTTGAAAGGCTTTGACTTTACAAGATGAGACTCAATCCCCATAAGTGTTTCTTCAGTGTAGACATTGGAAAGCCTCTTGGGTTTATAGTATCATATCATGGAATCCATGTTGAAATGAATAAGATTGATGCTATTGTTAACATTCCTCCACCAAGGAACATCACTGAGTTGCGAAGTCTACAAGGGAAGATTTAGGCAATTCGTAGATTCATATCTCAGTTGGTTAATTGTACCCTTGCTTTCACTCATTTACTTAAAAAGGATGTTCACTTCATATGGAATGAAGAGTGTCAAAAATATTTCAAATCCATCAAAGCTTATTTGACTAACCCTCCTATATTAATGTCGGTTATGACAGGTAGATCCTTCCTTCTTTACCTTGTTGCATCACCATATGCTTTGGTAGCTCTGCTAGCCCAGTATGATGATGGAGGAAGACAAAGAGCAGTCTACTACATTATTCGCATCCTTGTCGATTATGAAACCTGTTACTCATCCATGGAGAATAAATTCCTTGCTCTTGTATTCTCTTGCAGAAGCTAAGACACTACCTCCTCCATGCTAAAACTCAAGTCATAGTGAAAATAGATCTTTTGAGACATTTGTTCTCTAGTACTAACCTGGTGGGAAGATTAGCGAAGTGGGTTATGTTACTTTTTGAGTTTGATATAAAGTTTGTCATGTAGAAATAGATAAAGGGACACACATTTTTTGATCAACTAGCAAATGCTCCCTCATCTCGCTCCTTCCCTAGGTTGGATCCATTTCTCGATGAGAATATTTTCATGATTAACTATGACCTTGATTGAAAGATGTACTTCGATGGATTGAGATGTCAGACTAGTTTTGGAGTGGGTGTTGTCCTGATATCTCTCGAAGGAAAACCAGTCTCTGTATCCTTTTGATTAGGTATTCCTTGAACTAATAATATCACTGAGTACAAATCTCTTATCATTGGTTTACGTTTCACAATCATGTTAAAGATTAAACATCTTTGTATATTGGGTGACTCTGAACTTATTATGAATAAGATCACAGGAACTTATCAAGCTAAACAAAGTAGATTGTTCTGATACTGAGACCTCACTTTGTCTTTGCTTAATCAGTTTTCCTCTTTCACAATAAAAAGTTCCCCTAGGAGATAAAATAGACATGTGGATGCCATGGCAAGCGTTGCTTCCTTTGTACCTTCAAAAGAGGATATGAAAGAATATCACTATGTGGTTCAGGTCGCACAAACCCTAGCAGTTTATGACCAACCCAAGCACGAGGCTTTAGCTTGCTTCCATGTAAACTCGGGACAATGGTTCTCTTGTATCAAAAATTACCTAAAGATTGGAAACTTTCTCGATGATGTGATGAAAAACAATCCCACTCGTATATGAATGCTTTTGGCCTATTATGGCATCTTATCCAACATTCTTTATCAAAAAAGTGTATAACGAATTTTTTGTAAGATGTCTCACTAAAGCATAAATACCCCTTGCCCTTAAAGAAGCCCATATAGGCTCTAGGGGTGGATATTTCAGTGGTAGATCCCTGGTGAGGAAATTGGTACACATGGGATAATATTGGCAGATGATGGAACAAGATTCCTTTGGTTTTTTCAAGAAGTACCTTCAATGTCAACAGTATAGCCATCTTATCCATGCTCCTGCTCAAGAGTTGCAGAATAAAACTTCTCCTTGGCCATTTGCAAAATGAGGGTTGGATATTATTGGAAAAATATCACCTCTTTCTTCCAAAGGACATACCTTTATCATTATCGCTATGGATTATTTCACAAAGTGGGCCAAAGATATCCTACTCCGATCCATGAATGTTGAAACTATGTGTAGCTTCCTCTTGAACAACATCATTTCTTGTTTTGTACTTCCCGCTACAATTGTTTATAATAATGGTACACCTTTAAAAAAAAGGAAGTAAATCAGTTCTTGGAGAAATTTCATATCCAACACAGGTTTTCCACACTGTACTATCCACAATCAAATGGTCAAGCAAAAGGTTCTAATAAGACACTTGAACTCATTCTTCATAAAACAGTTAAGAAACTATTGGCATATGGCTTGTAAGTGTTTTGATTGATTCCAACCTAATTCATGTATCTGATCTACAATATAGTTTTCGTTCACACTGGCAGAATAGAGTAAAGAAAAGGGCATCCGGTTACATGCATAAAAGTTCATCTGACCCTCTCACTGAACTATTATTTTGGATTTTGGATCTTTGAGGAAGGTTTGTTGATGTTTTTTTATTCTTTTTTGTCAAGTATACTGATTTGCATTCATTGGTACACATTCTAGTAGATTCAATGCTCTAATTTGTTGATTATATGTGCTAGAAGGCCGACCTGGCGAATATAGCAATCACGGATGTATAAGGAGTAATTAGACAAAAAAAATCATGCTCTATTATATTTGTTTAGGTCCTCTCTTTTTCTTAACCGACTTTGGAGGATGCGCATAAATAACTAGTGGTGGATATGGCTGACATTTGAGAAGAACTAAATGTTTTAAGAAGCCGACATAAGAATGATCAAATCCTTGATAGTGGATATATATATGAGATCATTTTTATAATTTTGGGTGTGTCATATGTGGAGAAGTGTGTGAAGATAGAAAATATATGGAACACAAATATGGTGTGAAATTCAGTAGAGTAATAGTGTTAATTTGTCTGTGTGTGATGCGAAGAGCAGAAAAGAGTAGAGCAGGGCAGAGAGAAGTGCAGAGTTGGAAAGCAGATCCAAAATCTAATCTATGAGCTGCACCAGAACTGTAACCTAGCATGAATAGATGCTACTATCTCAGTTCATCCTTCGGATGGTTTTAATCTGAAATTTTGTAAGGCAGTGTACCTTCCCTTTTGAGCAATGAGCTTTATGTAGTGTGCCTTAATGCAAGTGCATTCCCTTTTGTAAAAAATTATTTGAGTACTCAAATTGTGGATTAACCTCCACCATGGTTTTTCCCCTAACAAGGTTTCCATGCAAAAATATTTGTGTCATGGTGTTATGAATTTTTTCTTTGAATGTTTGCATTTTTCTTTTAATGTAATGACAAAATGGTTGAGTTTCAAATTATTAAAGTTAAGATTTGTTGAACACTGATTCACCCCCAACTCTTAGTGTTCCCTTGATTCCAACAATTGGTAGCAGAGCATAGTTCCTTTGAATAAGTTTAGCAGCTTGAGCTGGATCTTGGAATGTGATGGACTTTGGTAGTCTTCAACAGTAGATTTTGGTGGCACTTGATGACCTTGATCAGTCTAAAGAATAAGTACAGGAATTGAAAGAAAATCTTAGGGATGCTAATAAATTCATTCAGTCATTGAAGGATCAGATTGTTAAATCAAGGGAGAAAATGAATGATCTTTGTGATCAGATCAAGAAACAAGAGAGTGAAAACATGGATGATGCTCACCTGAATCAGACCTTGAAGGAAATAACTGAAGAATGTGAAAAGCTTGCTAGAGAAAATGCTACCCTAAAGTAGGAGATGGAATCTACGGTGACGAAGCTGACTAAAGAGATTGAAGAAAGGAAGAAGGATGAAGATAATCTAGCTCAGTCCTTAAAGGAGAAATCTGATGAACACAGAAGAATAAATGAAGAATTCGCTCAGCTGGAAAGTGAAGCGCAAAAATCCAGAAACAATGAAGATGAACTTGGTAAGAAGATTGTTATCCTTAGAAATGAACTTACTACTACAAATGAATACAAGGAGAAGTTTAAGATTAGTTTAGTATAGCTTGATGAGCTTACTCAAGGATAGAAGAGTGGAAATGATAAGAGAGGTCTTGGATATGATAAAGGAGAAAGTTTTGGACCTGGACAGAATAATTTAAGATAAGAAAACCTGATGAACAAAGTTGGAAGGTATTTGGTAAGACAACCTAATGCTCAAAAATTTAATGGATGCTATTTTTATTGCAATAAATTTTTCCATATGGATACTCAGTGTAGAAGTAATATGAAATCAAGAGATTCATCATTTTCTGGTTAGTGTTTCAAATGCAAAAAATTTGGTCATAAATCAATTAAGTGCAGAAATGTGTCAAAGAATGTTGAATGTTATACATGTGGGAAATTTGGGCATATTTCTAATCAGTGCAGATCAAGAAGAAATCAATGGAATGATTGGAATGGAAAAGGGAGCACTGTGTGCTACAATTTCAATACATATGGTCACATTGCAAGATTCTAGAGAAACAAAATTGTGGATAGAATAGGTCTGGTATACAATTTGGTGCAAGAGCACCTACACCTTGTGAAGTCTAAGTTGATAGCTAGGTGTGTCTTGTGTTCATTTATGCTTAATAAGGTCTAAAGGACCAGTCATAATGTAATTTGAAAAGGTTTTGAATCATTTAGTTGAATTTGTCATTTTGATTCATAATGCCAAGGCCATGTGAAATCATGAGTTTTAAGGGATATGGGGAGTAGGGTCTTATTCCATGTTAAATAAGGTCTCAATGAGCATTTTAAATGTATTGGAGGGCTTAATAGGTCAGTTAGGTGGTATTTGCAAAATCAAGTTGATCAAGTTGTAATGGGGTAGTGATTAAGAGCAAAATTGGCAAAAATTGTCATCTTAGACTCTAACAAAAGGTGGTTATGGTAGTTGGTCGGTTCAAGGGGTGGTTTGGATGTTATTACATGATATATTTTTGTAAGATCTCGAATTGAGGCTGTTGGGAGAAGTTTGGAATGAGTTTCTAATAAGAAGTTTGCTGTTTTTTTGTGTTTTCCATTAAGAAATTGCTGATCCCGTGCATTGTACGACCTGTACATATTGTTTTACACTACAAGCCTATTATGGTTGGATAGATAATTAAATAACCTTTCTTTTGGCGTTGGAATGGTGTGATTTCATTGAGAATTGAGTGAGATATCCCCGTTTTACTACCGGGTGGTCTCAAATCCCATGTTTTTCCTGTTTTCCTGAACTTTGCAAGCATTGTACGGATCTGTACCATCACCATATGATCTGAGACTTATATCATCTTGTAGGGGAATGAAATAGCTTTCATCTGAATCCAATTAGAGGTTCTAATATTGTTTTTTGAGAGAGATCTCTTCATTTTTCTGGGACTGCCTGTTTCTAACTAATTTGAGGGTTTGATTGGTGTAAAAAATGATGTTCTAGTCATTCCACTTGCTGTCCAGCCCTGTAACTCGGTGGAATGACTTATTTCATGGAATTTTAGATGTACCAATGGTTTGGGAGGCATAAAATACAAGTTGTATGGTTTTAGGGGGATGCCTTAGGGTGTTTTCATGAGTTTTCCAAGTGAAATTGAGGAACTAAAGTAAGGTTTTGGAAAAATATGATTGGAACTCTATATGTGATAGTGTTTTGAGTTTTTGCAGGTCATTTTATGAAGGTCTAATGTATTGGAATGTTATGATATGTCTTGGAACCCATATTTTCAATAAACCCTCATGAATTGTGCCTAAAACAAGGTTTTTCAAGTTTGGCATGTATTTGTCCGTACCAATGGAATATTTTTGTGATTTTGGAGGTTTGAAGGCATATGAATTGCTGCACCAAGGTTTCATGGTCCTATGATAGGTTTAAAGGCATGTTGCTTTGAAAAATAGGCCTAATCAGCATAATTGAGCCTCCTGGGTCTGCATCATAGTGGTATCAGAGCATCAGGAAGTAGATCTATTTTCATTTTGCAGGGTTGAAGAAGAGGCAAGGTTGACAAGATGCCTCCAAAGAAGAATGATATGGCTAAAGAGATGAAGGAGATGAAAGATAGGCATGCAAGAGAACTCAGAGAGTTGGAAGAGAGAGTCATAGCCTTGGAGACAAACAAAAGAAGGGAAGTGGAAGAGACTGAGACTGAAGAAGAGGAAGATGAGGAGTTTGAAGATGTGGAAGAAGAGCTTACTCCAGAGGATCAAAGAATTGCAAGGTTGCTGAAGGCAATAAAGAATGACAAACCTAAGGTAAAACTTGATGTTCCTAAGTATGGTGGTAGTTTAAATGATGAAGAACTATTGGATTGGATTGCTGCAATAGATAATCATTTTGAATGTGATGAGGTTCCTGAAGAACAAAGGGTCAAGATTGCAAAAACTAAGTTGCAGGGTCATGCTTTGGTATGGTGGGATTACCTTCAATCTGAGAGGAGGAAGCAAGGAAAGTCTAAGATCACATCATGGGATAAGATGATATCAAAAATCAAAGGTAAATTCTTACCCAAGGATCACCAAGTTCAATTGTTTAAGAGATTGCAAAACTTAAGACAAAGGGAAATGGATATTAAGTCTTATACTGAGGAGTTTTATAAATTGAGTTTAAGATCTGGTCATCATGAGAATGAAGATGAAAAGATTGCTAGATATGTTGGTGGTTTAAGGCTTAATATACAAGATGAATTGGTTTTGGCTAACCCTAGGAGTGTAGAGGATTGTTATCAAATGGCTATTAGGGTGGAGGAGAAAATGAAGAGAAGGCAAGACAAAGCAGCAAGAGGAAGAGGCAACACTTCTAGAGGAAGAGGGTTCAATCCTAGTTCAAAGACAAACAATGAGGGCCAAGGAGAAGACAAGAAGGATCAAGAGAAATCTGATTCAAGAGGTGGATGGAGAGGTTCAAGAGGCAGATTTGGTGGAGGAAGAGGTTCCTATCAATTCTCAGGAAGATGCTACAATTGTAACCAGCCTGGACACCCAGCCTTCAAGTGTCCTGAAAAGCAAGCCTCAAGCTCTTATGGTGGAGAAAGGAGGAATCAATTAGTGCATGAAGATGAAGAGAGTGGGAATTCACCTATAGTTAACCTTACATCAGAAGAAGGAGAGGCACTCATGATAAGGAGAACTGTGTTGCAAGCATCCAAGGAGGAAGAATTGAGTCAAAGGAGGAGTCTATTCAGAACTACATGCAAAAGCAAAGGTAAAGTGTGTCAAGTTGTCATTGATTCTGGTTCTCAAGATAATCTAGTGTCTAGGGAGATGGTGGATAAGTTGAGTTTGGAAAAGTTACCTCATGAATCACCTTATAGAGTTTCTTGGGTCAATGATAATCAAACTTTGGTGGTAAAAGAGCAAGCATATGTTGATTTTCAGATTGGAGAGTATAAGGATAGGGTTCTATGTGATATTTTGCCAATGGATTGTTGTCATGTGCTCTTAGGGAGGCCTTGGCAATTTGATAGGAGGTCTATATATGATGGCTGGGAGAACACATACACCATCAAGAAGGAG
This sequence comes from Sequoiadendron giganteum, assembly GCA_007115665.2. Classification (NCBI taxonomy): domain Eukaryota; kingdom Viridiplantae; phylum Streptophyta; class Pinopsida; order Cupressales; family Cupressaceae; genus Sequoiadendron; species Sequoiadendron giganteum. Next base: position 28,903,253 of record CM021100.1, read on the forward strand.
GACAAAACTTTTAAGTTGCTTCCCTTGAAAACAAGTGTAAGGGATAAGGGTAAGTCTAAGGTAGTGTTGTTTGGCAAGAAGGAGCCTTTAAGGCCTGAGGACAGTAAGTCTGATATGGTTGCAGGTTTAGAACAGATTAGTGGTGTTGTGACAGCAAGGAAGGCACCCACAAATGATGTTAAGACAGTATGGAGTTTGTTTTTGCAAGGGGCAACGAGAGAACTCAAGGCTAAGTCTGATTTGATCAAGGTAAGTGATAAGTGTGCAAAGGAGTATGAAGGACAGGGTGAAATTGTTGTTGGGACTATGGTGTGTCCCATTACTATGAAGGTTGCTGCAAGCCAAGTGAAATTTGGTAATGCAAAAGAGGATAGAGTTGTTAGTGCAGGGGCACAAGAGGATGGTGACATGGCAGGTCTAGGGGCATTACAAAAGGAACAAATTAAGCAAAGGCATGCAGGTCTGATCACAGAGCCAGTAAGGCAGAATGTGCAAGGAATGGTGAGGAGCTATCCATGTATGGGTGGAGCAAGGAAGAGAGCAAGTTTATATGATTCTAATGTTTGTTTATCTGCAGGTCTAAGGCATAGAACAACACCAAATTTTGATCCAGGACTAAAGAGATCAGTACCAGGTCTGAAGATGCTTGAAGCAGCAATGAGAAGGCCAAGAACAAGTTTCCACTCTTGGGGCAAGAGTCTTTTTTATGGGGGGGTGTATGGTGCAAGAGCACCTACACCTTGTGAAGTCTAAGTTGATAGCTAGGTGTGTCTTGTGTTCATTTATGCTTAATAAGGTCTAAAGGACCAGTCATAATGTAATTTGAAAAGGTTTTGAATCATTTAGTTGAATTTGTCAGTTTGATTCATAATGCCAAGGCCATGTGAAATCATGAGTTTTAAGGGATATGGGGAGTAGGGTCTTATTCCATGTTAAATAAGGTCTCAATGAGCATTTTAAATGTATTGGAGGGCTTAATAGGTCAGTTAGGTGGTATTTGCAAAATCAAGTTGATCAAGTTGTAATGGGGTAGTGATTAAGAGCAAAATTGGCAAAAATTGTCATCTTAGACTCTAACAAAAGGTGGTTATGGTAGTTGGTCGGTTCAAGGGGTGGTTTGGATGTTATTACATGATATATTTTTGTAAGATCTCGAATTGAGGCTGTTGGAGAAGTTTGGAATGAGTTTCTAATAAGAAGTTTGCTGTTTTTTTGTGTTTTCCATTAAGAAATTGCTGATCCCGTGCATTGTACGACCTGTACATATTGTTTTACACTACAAGCCTATTATGGTTGGATAGATAATTAAATAACCTTTCTTTTGGCATTGGAATGGTGTGATTTCATTGAGAATTGAGTGAGATATCCCCGTTTTACTACCGGGTGGTCTCAAATCCCATGTTTTTCCTGTTTTCCTGAACTTTGCAAGCATTGTACGGATCTGTACCATCACCATATGATCTGAGACTTATATCATCTTGTAGGGGAATGAAATAGCTTTCATCTGAATCCAATTAGAGGTTCTAATATTGTTTTTTGAGAGAGATCTCTTCATTTTTCTGGGACTGCCTGTTTCTAACTAATTTGAGGGTTTGATTGGTGTAAAAAATGATGTTCTAGTCATTCCACTTGCTGTCCAGCCCTGTAACTCGGTGGAATGACTTATTTCATGGAATTTTAGATGTACCAATGGTTTGGGAGGCATAAAATACAAGTTGTATGGTTTTAGGGGGATGCCTTAGGGTGTTTTCATGAGTTTTCCAAGTGAAATTGAGGAACTAAAGTAAGGTTTTGGAAAAATATGATTGGAACTCTATATGTGATAGTGTTTTGAGTTTTTGCAGGTCATTTTATGAAGGTCTAATGTATTGGAATGTTATGATATGTCTTGGAACCCATATTTTCAATAAACCCTCATGAATTGTGCCTAAAACAAGGTTTTTCAAGTTTGGCATGTATTTGTCCGTACCAATGGAATATTTTTGTGATTTTGGAGGTTTGAAGGCATATGAATTGCTGCACCAAGGTTTCATGGTCCTATGATAGGTTTAAAGGCATGTTGCTTTGAAAAATAGGCCTAATCAGCATAATTGAGCCTCCTGGGTCTGCATCACAATTGTAGAAATATACAGGGAAATGACAAAGGAAAAGGAAAATTGACTACAAATGAAATAAGAGATGAGATGAAGAAGAAATGGGTAAAGAATAATGATTCTGATGCTGGAAATAGTTCTACACCGGAACCCGCTTCCGATAATTCTTCCAGTAATTGATTTTAGGTCACTGGCCTAAGGGGAGTTTTTCAAGAAACTATTTCCTCCCTTGTATGTGGATGGTACCAAAATGTGAATAATAGTCAAGAAGGTGTATTTATGATGTGAAAAGATGTTGGAGAACTTTCGCAAGAAAATTTAAAGAATTCATAGGTCCATAAGAGAATTTTTCTCTCGCTGTCTGAGAAAATAGAGCACCCAGAAAACTTAGGGAAAATGCATTTATTGCACATGTGTGAACTATTAAATTAAAGTTGGAATCATCATTTGTCACTTTGCATCGAAGAAGAGAAGGAGAGCACTCGTTAGAATAATTTTGAAGTAGAGAAATTGATTCGCCATCGATACTCAAAATCTATCAGGTATTTCAATTGTCTTTATAATTTTCATATAATTTGGTGTGCGGTTGTTAAACCTAAGTGCGAAAGGAAAATGGAACAAATCAAGAGGACAATCATTTTGGATGAATACAACAGTGTAAAGATTAGGTCTATGATAAATATGTTACTACCCAATGAATTGAAGCAATTGAGTGAAGCCAAACACATAAATTTGGATATTTGGAATGTGTTTTCGTACTTTGAGATGTGGAATTTTTTGAATTCATCTTGAGAATATTACATGATGATACTTTAACTTTGGACAAACCCTACACCATTTCAAAGGAGGTAATTGAGAATTTGACTGGATTATGCAAATTCAGATATATACCAAGGTATAAATCCATCTGAAACAATGAATTTGAAACCCTAACCACAATAATTGGAGATCAGAGGGCATTGATTATTGTGACAATCAAGAATCCTATTACAAAATACATTGCGCATGGAATTTCATATAAAGTCTTTTTCAAAAACTGAGAAGGAGTGATCTTGGGCGGCACAGTCTATATTGCTCACAAGATGATAATTGAAGGTCAGGACATTGACCTGTGTGGGTTGATAAAGGATCAACTAATGGAGAATGTGCAACTGAAAAAATAAATAGGCTACCCTTTCAGGTTGGGTACTTTGATCATATGCCTAGTAATGTATTTATTGAATTTTCTGCCAAAGATCAACAATGTGGTTTGGAAAACAAATGAACTGGTTTGTAGAAAAATTTAGTCATATTCTAGGAGCTTGGCTGATTGGGATGTAGAATTTGAAAAATTCTTTAAGAATGTGCTTGGAAAGTGTGGTTTAGTGAATATTTCCCCTCCGGTAAGATCAATGGAAGTTGGTTCTTCTTCCGGTGGCATGGATAAAAAGCAGAAAAGAGAAAAAGAAATTGTTGATTACAACCCTCTGGAATGCAAAGTTCCCAGAATTGAGGGAAAAAGTAAAGAAAAGGAGATTGTGGATATTCCAGATGAAGAATCTGATGAATACATTGAGAAAAATGAATGAAAACTAGAAAAAGCCAATGAGGAAGAAGATGATCTAACAAAGGAAAAACTACAACAGCTTATTTAGAAAGAAGGTGGAATGCAAAAGATTGCTTAGTTATGGTTTGCTAGACCATTATATGATCAAGATATGATTTTGAGTGTACTAAATGCTCATGTTGAGCACTGTAAGATCAAATTGGAAAGTTTGCAGAACATTCTACCTGAGGAAATTATTGAATGCAATAAAGAAATAATGAACTCTGAAGATAAAGACAAAGAATAAGGTGAAGTTATCTCTCACCTGAAGGAGCCATTTAGAGTATCACTTACCAAACTAAATAAGAAAATGAATGAATTGAGGAAATGCATAAATTAAGCTAATAGCATCTACAACTATTGCATATGTTGGCCTCATACTGTTAGTATTTACAAAGAAAAATTGGATCAGATAGAAACAGAGTTGAATGGTATTGGGAAAAGCTTTGACATATTGCAGGATCAGGAAAAGGGTTCAAGTGTTACAGTCTAAACACACCAAAATTTAATTCACCGAGAACACACTTGTAGATACTTTCTGGAAGGTGAAGGATCTAACCGAATGCAGATTGGAGCAGATGGTGGAGATATTAAGAAAAGGTGAGAAACTCGAAGAAGCAATTATAGTTTCAAAATCTTTAACTGAAATTGTCAACAAAACATCCAAGAACAATAGTTTGATAATTATCATTGCAATCAAAATAGATGCTTGGAAGAAATTCGTTTTGAAAATGAAGAAAAATCATAAGATAATTTTTTAAAGTAGCAGTCAATTTTTTTCAAATTTTTGAAGTTTTGGTCTATGGGGGAGAATTGTTGGCTTATATATTCTTAAGTTTTGAAAGTTTTGAATACATGTTTTGTCTTTTTGGCATATGGTTTCTATTCTTTGTCATTGATTTCAAAGGGGGAGAGAATCCAATGAAAAAATGCTTTATAAATCTTAGGAGGAGAGATTGCAGCAGAGCTTGGCATCATACTTATAATGATTTCGACACTTAGTCATTTTTCACAAAGTGTTGCCATCAATAAAAAAGGGGCATATTGTTGGAATATGGCTTGTAAGTGTTTTCATTGATGGAAACCTAAGTCATGCATCCGATCTATAGTATAGTTTTGGTTCACACCGACATAACAAAGTAAAGAACAGGGCATCCGGTTGCATGCATAAAAGTTGATTTGAACATCTCACCGGACTATTATTTTGGATTGTGGATCACCGAGGAAGGTTTTTTGATGTTTTTTTATGCTTATTCATGAAGTATACTGATACGCATTCACTAGTACATGATCTAGGAGATTCGGTGCACTAATTTGTTGATTATTTGTACTAGAAGGTTGACTTGGCGAATATAGCAATCACGAGTTTATAAGGAGTAATTAAAGAAAAAAATTCATGCTCTATTATGTTTTTTTAGGTCCTCTCTTTGTCTTAACCAACTTTGGAGGATGCACATAAAGAAAAAGTGGTGGATCTGACCAACATTTGAGAAGAACTAAATGTTTTATGAAGCCAACATAAGAATGATCAAATCCTTGATAGCAGATATATATATGAGATTGGTTTTATCATTTTGGGTGTGTCATATGTGGAGAAGTGTGTGAAGATAGAAAATATATGGAATGTGAATATGGTGTGAGATTCAGTAGAGTAATAGTGTGAATTTGTCTATGTGTGATGCGAAGAGAAAAAAAGAGCAGAGCAAGGCAAAGCGAAGTGCAGAGTCAAAAAGCAGATCCAGAATCTAATCTATGAGATTCACCAAAACTATAGCCTGACATGAATAGATGCTACTATCTCAGTTCATCCTTCAGATGGTTTTAATATAAACTTTTTTAAAGTAGTGAGCCTTCCCTTTTGAGCAGTGAGCTCTAGGCAGTGTGCTTGAATGCAAGTGCATCCCCTTTTGTAAAACTTTATTTGAGTACTCAAATTGTGGATAAACCTCCACCATGGTTTTTCCCCTAGAAGGGTTTCCATGCAAAAATCTTTGTGTCATGGTGTTATGAATGTTTTCTTTGAATGAATGCATTTTTATTTTAATGCAATGACAAAATGGTTGAGTTTCAAATTATTAAAGTTAAGATTTTTTTAACACTAATTCACCCCCCCTCTTAGTGTTCCCTTGAGTCCAACACAAACATGATAAGGATTGGAATATTCAATTAACATATGATTTGTGGGCTTATCACATGATTTTTTGTATGACAACGGGAATGATGCCTTATAACCTCGTGTATGGCACATAAGTTATCATGCGTTCGGAGTTGGAAATCCCATCTTTGTGTGTTTCCATTAGAGGGTTGATTGACAATGAAACCTATCGAGTTAACTATTTCAATCAGCTAGATATGCTTGATGAGCATTGTTTACAGGCCCTCAATCATCTTAAAGCTTATCAATGGTCGATATCAAGATAATATAATCAAGGTGTGCTTCCTAGGACCTTCAAGCTACGAGACTTGGTTCTATATGAAAATCAGCAAAATGTAATTGCACTGCCCGATCAGAAAGGGAAGTTTAGTCCTAACTGGTTAGTCCCTTACATCATGATTTTTCTATATGGTCTGGGTGCCTATGGATAGAGCACCTTTAAAAGAGCCTATTAATGTTATGCATCTTCGTCGATACTATATGTAGTGTCCTAATGTGTGACATGTGTGGTGTTCTCCCTAAAAAGGTAGTAATACTGCATGTGTTAACATTTACTCATTTTCACATCATGAATTTTTTTTGTTTATGACATGGCCATATGTGTGTGCATGTAATAAAAACATACATATGTGTGTTTGACTATGCCATATATCCATACATCATATTACATCCTTTTAAAGTAATTAGATCATGAAAACATTCAATTAACATGTAACCAAATGTGTTTAATTAAATCATGATTATCATTTAATGAAAGAATGCATCCATAGCATGAACATACATGCAAATGGAAAAAATACACATAAAAAATCCATGATACTAAAAATGATATATATATATATATATACATATATGTCCAATGTATGAATCAAATTTCATGTACATGTGGTGTAGGAGCACCTCAAGGTCTTTTGGAAGATCTTGTTGTTTTGGCTTGTAGGTGGTTCTAGCCAACCACCAAGGGAATAAGGACTATGATTTAAAGTCCCAAGAGTGTTTTTGATGTGTGTGTTATGACAACCTTAGGGTAGTCTAGAGATTTGAAGTTTGGAGAAACCTTAATGATGAAATTAGGCAAATTTGTCAATGTAGTCTTGGCTATTTGTCCTAAAAGTGGGAAAAAGGGCATTAATGATGCTATAAGCCTGACCCAAGGGTCCTAGAACGTGGGAGAAAGGAATATAAGGTCAAAAAAACCCTAATACCTGAGTTTGAGGATTGATTGTACGAATTGAGAATTGAGAAGGAGATTTTGTGAGTTGGAAGAGTGTTAAATTCATTGAATTTTTGTGTTTCAGCCTTCCTCTAGTCAAGAATGGATTGAAAGGACTTGTTTGATGCTTTTATTTTTTCATTTGTGTCACTTACTTACTGTTGAAGCATTATATTAGTCATTTAATTCAACTGGTTTCCTTTTTGCAAGTTTTTGGTGTTCTTGGTCTCACTGTCGGTTTAGGTTAGTTTTTGGAAACAATGATCCCCACTTGAATTCCTATGGAAAATATAACATGGACACTTGGAATCAAGTAGGGTACTGTTTTTATAGTGTAAATATGGTGTGTGGTGTCTTGGTTTGTAGGGGAGATGATGAATTCATCAAGCACTAGGCAAGTGCAAGTGCATTCTGGCTAGTGGCTTGGAGAGGACAACAGCAAGGAACATTTCTAAAAGGATTGGTTTGTGCCAACCAAGAGTATGGAAGTGTAGGCACATATGTCTTAGACATTTTTGTGCAAGGAGGAGAGTTGAGGAGGTCTTTGAATCCCTCAAAGAAGAAAAAAAAGCCTAAAACCCTAGAAACCCTTGAAAATAGGGGGTTTGAGGACAATCCTATGTACGAACACTTGTAGAACCTAAGACCTAGAAACTATTGAAGCCTTGAGGGTCAATAGGAAGAATCTATAAAAAAATTTGGGGATTGTTAAGACCGTTTGTGGGAAAAGACAAGAAAACGGGTTCTAGGAGGCCTAATTGGGGCAAAAAGGCTACAAGGCCTAAAAGTTAGAAATCTTGAATGCGATGTAAAAATGAAGAAAGAATCTTGAAAGAAGGATTAGGGTGGAGCAAGAACACCCTAGGAATAATAGGAATACTTATTTCAAGTCCCAAGGAAGGTTTGGGAACTTTGTGGAAAAATTGAGTCCATGGGAGCTCATGGTGAATTGAGAGTGAAGGCGAGCATTTGAAATTGGTGGAGATTTCTTTTAGGAGTTAGGGGTTTCAGGAGTGAACCCTAAGTAGGGTAGAGAGGAATACCCTAGGAATACCAGTGAATAGGCCTTGAGAAGAGCAAGAGTGCTCTTGGAAGAAAGGACTCCCCATCAAATTGGTATCAAAGCCACTAAAAGGCTTGGGAATTGAGAAGTGGATGTCAGAGGGACGTGAATCCATAGGAGAGAACACCATGGTGACCAATGTAGAATTGGAAATAGATTTGATAGAGCAACAATAAAATAATAGGAAACTTGAAGAATTTGTGGAAGAGATGAAGCAAAAACTAGAAGAGGTAGCAGAGGTTGCATGCAAGATGAAAGTGCAGCTAGCAGTGGTTAGAGACAAGGGTAAGGATCAAGTTGAGGAAGAAATAGAACCAGACCCTGAAGCTCCATTAAAAGAGGAACCCTTCCTTGATGAATTGAAGGCATTAAGTGGCAAGGCACTAGAAGGCATCCCCATTTTCATAGGAAGAATGGATGCAGAGTTGGTTATGGAATGGATTGAGGGAATGGAGAATCACTTTGAGTGTGATGGTGTTATTGAGGCACAAAAGGTGAAGATAGCCAAATCAAGGCTAAGAGGACAAGCATTAACTTGGTGGAAGTTTCTACAAGAAGAAAGAGAGAATGAAGGCAAGAAACCCACAGGAAGTTGGAAAACTATGATAGCTAAAGTGAAGGAGAACTATCTACCCGAGGACTATGAAATCCAATTGCATAAGAAGAGGAAAAATCTCAGAAAAAGAGACCTAGATGTAGCTTCCTACATAGAGGAGTTCCAAAATATAAGCCTTAGGTCTAGAGTGCAAGAAATTGAAAGCATCAAGGTTGCTAGGTACCTAAATGGCCATAGATGGAACATACAAGAAGAGTTAATTCTCTTTACACTTACTAACCTCCATAGCTGCTATCAAATGGCTATTAAAGTGGAAGAGAAACTTAAAAAGAAACAAGATTCCAATACCAAGGGTAAAGGAAGAGGTAGAGACCCTAGAGGTGGACATAGAGGAGGTTATGGAGGAAGGAGCAATGAGAATAGAAGCCAAGGTGATGCTAAAGTTGGAGAAAAATACCATGAGTAAAATAGTAGAGGGGGATACAGAAGTAGAAGCTCTAACAATGGTGGAAGAGGCAGATCAAGAGGATTTGGAAGAATTTCACATTTTGCTTCCATGAAGTTTTACAATTGTGGACAGTTGGGTCATCTGGCTTATAGGTGTCCTGACAAGCTAGCATCTTCACAAGGTGAGAGGAAGATTAACTGTGTTCAAGAAGAGGAATGTTCCAAACATTCAAAGGTGAATTTAGATTCAGAGAAAGGAGAGAATTTCATGTTGAGAAGGAATTTAATCAAAGCACCTACCGAGGATGAACACAAACAAAGGAGAGCTCTTTTTAGAGTTAAGTGCAAGATACTAGGTAAGGTTTTTGCAAGGTCATCATTGACTCAGGTTCTACTGATAATGTCATCTTAGAGGAGGTAGTACAAAAGTTGAAGCTTAACAAGATTCCCTATGTGTGTCCTTACAAGGTTACTTTGTTGAACAAAGGGCAGAATATACTAGTCAATGAACAAGATTGGGGTTAGTTTTCCATAGGAAATTATCAAGACAAGATACTATGTGATGTGTTACCAGTGGATGCATGCCATTTGTTGCTTGGAAGACCATGGCAATATGATAGGGAGGCAGTACACCATGGCAAGGAGAATAAGTACTCATTCAAGAAGGATGGAGTGACTTACAAAATTCAGTCTCTAATAGAGGAAACCACAGTGGAAAAGGAAGAATCTAGTGCACTTTTGATGAGTGGAAAGGAGTTCCTAAAGGACATGAAGGAGGAAGAAGGATTTTCCTATGCAATCATGTTGAAGCCAAAGGAAGAGGAGTTACCTAATCAACTACCTATGACAACATAAGTGAAGCGACTATTGGATCAGTTTAGGGACATCATTTGTGAAGGTACACCAGCTACACTACCACCTAAGAGAGCAATCAGTCATCAGATAGACTTTATACTAGGAGAAACACTACCTAACAAGGTTGAATACAAGATGACACTGGAGTAGAATAAGGAGATAGCAAGGCAAGTTCAAGAAATTTAGGACCAAGGGCTGATCAGAAAGAGCATAAGTCCATGTGTTGTTCCAGTAGTATTTGCACCTAAGAAGGGAGGTAAGTGGAGAATGTGTACTAATTCTAGGGCCATAAATAGGATAACTATTAGATATAGATTTCCTATTCCTAGGATAGAAGACCTAATGGAATATTTAGGGGGTGCTAAGTACTACTCCAAAATTGATTTGAAAAGTGGCTATTATTAGATTAGGATGAAAGAGGGAGATGAATGGAAGTCAGCATTTAAAACCACAGAAGGGTTGTATGAATGGTTAGTGATGCCATTCGGGCTTACAAATGCACCTAGCACTTTTAAGAGGGTGATGAATGAGGTCTTAAAGGACTATATTGGAGTCTTTGTGGTTGTCTACTTAGATGATATCCTCATCTTTAGCAAAACAAAAGAAGAACGTATGAAGCACCTAGAACTTGTGTTGAGGAAACTTCAAGAGGAGAAGCTCACCATAATTCTTGAAAAGAGTGATTTCATGAAGCAAGAATTGATCTATCTAGGATTTGTAGTATCAGAAGGGAACTTGAAGATGGAAAAAGGCAAGGTTGAAGCCATTCTTAGTTGGCCTACTCCCAAGATAGGGACAGAAGCTAGGAGTTTCCATGGATTAGCTCAGTTCTATAGGAAATTTGTGAGAAGGTTTAGTGAAATCTGTGCACCAGTTCTTGACACCATTAAAGGAGGACTGAAAACAAAGTTTTTGTGGACCAAAGAAGCTAATGAAGGATTTGAAAGGTTGAAGAGGGAGATATCTACCCAACCTATCCTAGTTTTACCAAGTTTTGACAAACCATTCATAGTGGAATGTGATGCAAGTAACATAGCAGTAGGTGATGTCCTAAGCCAAGAAGGTAGGCCAGTGGCATTCTTTAGTGAAAGGTTGAATGAAGCAAAGTCTAGGTACTCATCCTATGACATAGAGCTATATGTTTTGGTATAGGCTCTTAAGAAGTGGAGGCACTACCTATTTCCCAAGGAAGTTGTTGTATACACTGACAATCAAGCCTTAAGCTACATCAACAATCAAGAGAAGCTCACTTTGAGGCATATCAAATGGATGGAGTTTTTGCAGTCATACACCTTTACCATCAAGCATAAGAAGGGGGTTAACAAAAAGGTTTCTAATGATCTTAGAAGGAGGTTACTTACTGTCCAAGAGATACAGCTACAAAGTATAGGGGTTGAAGGATTCAAAGAACTATATGAAGGAGATTCTGATTTCTCAGTGATCTACAAGGTATGTTCTGATTTTGAGAACCATTTTCACAGTGAATATGCAGATTATACTTTGCAGAATGGACTGTTGTTTAGAGGGAAGCAATTATGTGTTTCAAGAGGTTCCATGAGGGAGAATCTAATCCAAGAAAAGCATAATTGTAGTTTGAGTGGTCACTTTGGTTTGAACAAGACACTAGACTTAGTGGAGAGGTTATATTGGTGGCCTAAGATGCAAAGAGATGTAAGAAGGTATCTGGAGCAATGTGGAGTGTGTTAAAAGGAAAAGGGAACATCAAAAAATGCAGGTCTTTATCAGCCATTACCCATCCCAAATAGACCATGGGAATGCATAAGCATGGACTTCATAGTAGGACTACCTAGGATAGCGACTGGTTTGGATAGTGTGTTTGTCATAGTGGACAGATTCAACAAGATGAGCCATTTCATACCATGCAAAACAACACATGATGCTAGTCACATTGCACACCTATTCTTCAAAGAGATAGTGAGGATACATGGGTTGCCAAAGAGCATAGTTGTAGAAAAAGATGTGAAGTTTATGGAACACTTTTGGAAAACTCTTTGGATGAGGTTAGGAACCAACTTGTCTCATAGCTCAACATATCATCCTCAAACGGATGGATAGATAGAGGTGATCAATAGGGTACTTGGTAACTTGTTGAGGTGTCTAACTAAGGATTATGGACAAGGATGGGAACAAGTGATTCCACAAGCATAATTTGCTACAATGATAGCACAAATAGGACTACGGGTAAGAGTCCATTTGAAAGAGTATATGGCTTACATCCAAGAGGTGTACTTGAGCTTAGAGATCTAAAAGGTTATGAAGGAATCAATGGTCATGTTGATGATTTTGCTCAGTCAATGAGAGAGGTTCATGAGTAGGTCAAGAAGACATTAATGGAGGCTAACCAAAATTTGAAGGCTAAAATAGATGAAGGGAAGAGAGATCTACAATTTGAAGTAGGTGATTCGGTGATGGTATACTTGAACAAGGCAAGACTACAGAAAGGAATACCAAGCAAGCTGCAGATGAAAAGGATAGGGCCATGTAAAGTGTTGGCTAAGTATGGATCCAATGCATACAAGGTGGAGTTACCCAAGGAGATGTCTATTTTGCCTATCTTCAATGTGAAGGACTTGGTGAAGTATAAAGGACCAGAAATGGATGAAGAAGAGTATAGTGCTGAGGTTAGTAGGGATGTGGAAGAACTCAAGGTACCTGATTAGATCAAACCACAAGTGGACAAGATTCTAGACTCAAGGGTGAAGAAGAAGACTAGGCACAAGACATACAAGGAACACCCAGTGAAGTGGAAACATCAACCAGAGTCAGAAGCTACTTGGATAGCAGAAAGTGACTTTTAGAATCATGGAATTAGTGAGGATCTCTTGACACCATAGGTTCCCTAACTTCTTTGTTGCAGGGGGAGAATGGTGCAGGAGCACCTCAAGGTCTTTTGGAAGATCTTGTTGTTTTGGCTTGTAGGTGGTTCTAGCCAACCACCAAGGGAATAAGGACTATGATGTAAAGTCCCAATATTTTTTTTGATGTGTGTGTTATAACAAACTTAGGGTAGTCTAGAGCTTTGAAGTTTGGAGAAACCTTAATGATGAAATTAGGCAAATTTCTCAATGTAGGCTTGGCTATTTGTCCTAAAAGTGGGAAAAGGGAATTAATGATGCTCTAAGCTTGACCCAAGGGTCCTAGCACATGGGATAAAGGTATATAAGGTCAAAAAAACCCTAATACCTGAGTTGGAGGATTGATTTTATGAATTGAGAATTGAGAAGGAGATTTTGTGAGTTGGAAGAGTGCTAATTTCATTGAATTTTTGTGTTTGGGCCTTCATCCAGTCAAGAATGGATTGAAAGGACTTTTTTGATGACTTGATTCTTTAATTTTGGTCACTTACTTACTGTGTTAAGTATTATATTAGTCATTACATTCAACTGGTTGTCTTTTTGCAAGTTTTTGGTGTTCTTGGTCTCACTGTCGGTTCAGGCCAGTTTTTGGAAACAATGATCCCCACTTGAATTCCCATGGTAAAGATACCATGGCCTCTTGGAATCAAGTAGGGGAATGTTTTTACAATGTAAATATGGTGTGTGCTATCTTTTTTTGTAGGGGAGATGATGAATTCATCAAGCACTAGGCGAGTGCAAGAGCATTCTGGCTAGTGGATTGGAGAGCACAGCAGCAAGGAACGTTGCTAAAAGGATTGGTTTGTGAAAACCATAAGTATGGAAGTGTATGCACATGTTTTCGATACATTTGTGTGCAAGGAGGGGAGTTGACAAGGTCGTTGAAGCCCTCAAAGAAGAAAAAAAATCCTAAAACCCTATAAACCCTTAAAAATAGGGGGTTTGAGGATAGTCCTATGTATGGACACTTGTAGAAACTAAGGCCTAGAAAATATTGAAGCCTTGAGGTTCAATAGGGAGAATCTAAAAAAAAATTTGGGGGTTGTAAAGACCGTTTGTGGGAAAAGACAAGAAAACAGGTTCTAGGAGGCCTAATTGGGTTAAAAAGGCTACAAGGCCTAAAAGCTAGAAATCTTGAATGCAATGGAAAAATGAAGAAAGAATCTTGAAATAAGGATCATGGTGGAGAAATAAAACCCTAAGAATAGTAGGAATACCTATTTCAAGTCCCAAGGAAGTTTTGTGAACTTTGTGGCAAAATTGAGTCCATGGGAGCTCATGGTGAATTGAGAGTGAAGGCGAGCATTTGAAATTGGTGGAGAGTTCTTTTAGGAGTTAGGGGTTTTAGGAGTGAACCTTGATTAGGGTAGAGAGGAATACCCTAGGAAGACCAGTGAATAGGTCTTGGGAAGAGCAAGAGTGCTCTTGGAAGGAAGGAATCCCCATCAACATGTATCAGGTGCTTGCTATAAAAAAATGAGTAGCTTTCGAATATGTATCTATACAAAAAGATCTACAAGTATATATGTGTATCTATATTCAGCTACAAAAGTGATATACAAAAGAGGGACTCCTATCCCCATGGAACATGGTTCCTGGAGCACTCTGGCTATGGTGGCCACTCTACTACCCTGGGAAGAGGCTGTACGATGGTTTGCGACCAGGATTTGTGTGAGCACGATGCGGATAAACCCATTCTTTTCCCTCTAAGATCCCCCTACAACGAACAAATGCCCATCTTCACCCGAATGAGCTCCTACTGTAGTCACTGAATATCTATTAGGATCACTGCTATCAACTACATGTCAAGCTCATCGATGCTGCTCTGAAGAGTGTCATGTGCCACCAAGGCAACATCAGCCCTCCTCACTACCGCATTTTTCTCAGTGATTGCCATCCACAACTCCCTCAATTGGTGATCTCAGTATCTCTGTGTGGTCATCAACTCTGTAGTCAGCTACACCACGCTCCTCATATGTAGTCGTCAGATACACTACCGGCTCAAAAGTGGGGGCATGCCTCCCTAATGAAACCGACCGATAGGCCTCAAGGACTGTCCCCTAGATTGGCATGGTAGGGGCCACCTCTAAAATACATTGAGCTATAAGCCCAGTCCATCCCTATGCATCCTCTACAATCACAAAGAGAGAAGCATGAATTAGTATCACATGGCATGTATATACATAAACATAAAATGGAAAAATAGAAAGAATGAGAGTAAAAATAATGTACTATGTATACCTAGATCCCCTAGCTGCCATGTGGGATCAAGATGTGGTTCAATGTTAGGGCCTACACCACCGGTATTGGTGGCCAACCCTAGCGATGCTAACGCTGCTACTACTGGGATAGTGGAAACTGGTGGCACTGATAAGACAGGGGTAATTTGGGGGGAGCTGATCTCCTCCACCGCCTCGGCCTCATAGGTGTTGCCTCCTCCTCTTGTGATTGCTCCTCCTCCTGTCCTATGGAGGTTACTCGGGCATGTCCTCCTATGGGCTAGGGTCCCGTCTCAGGGCATCCTCACCAAAAACTGGAGCAAGACAATGCCTCTCCCACCACCTCGTGTAATTTTTTGCTACCCTAAAATTATCTACCGCCACCATGGTCGGAAGATCATGATTGGTCTCATCATCATCCAAGAAGACGATGTCTGTAATGGAAGGGTGAGGGTGATCAACTACCCTTGTTGGACTACAGTGTGTCCTAGTGTATGTGGGCACGTCAAGCGGTATAGTCTAAACACGGTCATGCTACTGCATGACTTGACTCAATTAATAGGAAACAATAATATAATCATGGTGGCCAACCAAAAAATGGGCCCATTGTAGGTTCCTAAGAAACATGTTCTCATCAACCCACCTAAAAAATTGACCTAGGGTCTCCAGTGAACCTCTCCTGTGACAAGAGTATCAAATTGTAGCCTCCAAAATTGTAGGTCCCTGAAATGCCACTGGCCTATCATGTCATACCAATGGGCCATCAGGACTTGATACGACCATCATTGGGGAAACTGACTGGCCAGGTGTACATGATGTGGGTGAAATCCCACACCTACAAAAGTGTGCACGATGTAATACTACGGTACTCATAATGAACATACAACCTAGGCTCTTGGTATAGATGTGCTAGCATGTTGTGGCCCCAAGAAAAAATAGTCCTATGCTCAACCATCTCTTTGATGATAGGGATGAGGGCCCCATGTAGGTGTGAGCCTCACCTATCTATGGTGATGTGGAATGTGACTATGACTACCATGACTCAGTGAATAAATGATGTTTTGGCCCTCACCTAGTCATACCAATGAGTATAGATGTGACCAATGTCATCACTGTCGTCTGTCCTCCTCGGATATTAGAGGACGCCCTCACTATGCTCCTATGTCAATTGGGTGTCATGTAGGGTCACCCACCATCGATGGATGGGTAGCTCGAGGATCTAATAGGCATCCTTGAGAGTGATGGTCATCTGTCCACATGGCAACTAGAAAGATGATGTAGTGGTGTCCCATCGTTCCATTAGAGAAGTGAGCATCCTTTCATGGTATCGCATCTCTAGCATAGTGAATACATGCCAGAGACCGACCCACTTCAAGTGTGTGACCTCGTCCTAGGAGAGGCAGTCCCTCTACTCATGAATAATTTAGAATGCTCACCCCCTAGGATGCTCCCAAATCTTTGGATAGTCCTACAAAAAGGAAAAAAGTTCTAAGTTAGAAACATCATAGAAAAAGGAAAAACAATTGATGGACACATGTGTGTCGTGTAGACATATGCACTCCATGTTTGCATCCCTGATTGCCATGGTTGCACAAAGGATACTAGTGCGTCCTTACGATGATAGTATGGATCTGGGACTCTACCATGTGTCATGGATGACAATGCAAAAAGAGGACATGGGCATGAGTGAAAAATTTCAAAAAATTAAGTAAAATACACAAAAATCAAGGCTAAGAAGCCTACTTGGTCCACCTCGTTACCCTTGATGATGTCCTCACGTAGCTTCTCTAGCCTTGGCACCTCGTACTCTCTCCTAATCAATATTTTTCTGACTTTTCCCTCACAAAAGTCAACAATTTTCTCACAGTGAATAGTTAAAATGACCCTTCTAGTGGCCCACCTAGGTATATATAGGCCCCTCGGGGCCCATTTTTCCTAGAGTTTGTGGCTTCTTGATTTCTCCTAACCTTACCCCACCATATTGGGGGAAAAATTAGGAGGGGGCATATAGTCATCTCTTGATTACATTTTTCCTCCGAATCAAAGACTTTTTCTTGATCATTCTTCTATTCATGGTAGTTTCTTCAAAAATTTTGAAACTGACTCAAAATTTTAGTTTTTACAGGATACATTTTTGAAAAAAAAAAATTGACTATTGTATTGTTGTTTATTGATCTCATAAGCTAGGGGAATCCCTAGTACCAGTTAGCTCAACCTCGGTGACCTCCACGGTCCCTCTCTCTGGCATGCACTTTTGTAAAATCTAGAATTCGGGTGAATTTTTTCTTCTCTACTTTAGTGAGGCTGATTTTTACCTATATCAAGCCCACTAAAGTGGGGGAAAAATGTAATGTCGTAGAACTGCATGTAGGGAAAATTCTAGATTTTCGCATCTTACCTAGCATTTATGACACCTTAGAAACATTAATGGAAAAATACCATGACTTGGAATTTCATGATTCTAACTCCATGAGGACACATGGAAAAATGATAGAATCCTAACAAGGTATTTCCCAAAAGTATAGGCTTTGGATGCCTGTACGGCGTGCAAGCATCTGTGTGGCACACTAGCATACTAGTTGTTTTCTAAAGTCTAAAATGCCAAATCTAGAACTGTGACCCTTTAGACACATGTCTTGGTGGTTAGGTCTCGAGTGAAATGACTTTGTGTCACCCTTGAATGCATGAAAACCCACTTTTGGCTCTCATTTTGGGGTTGGAAGTCATCAATTGAAGCATTGTTACCACTTTCTCTAGTCTTGGGTAAGCTCTATCCTTGAATAGTAACACTTTATAAGCGAAGCCATACCAAACTAAGGTCCCTCCAGCAGCTACAAACTCTCAAGAAAGCACATAGAATTGTGCCTGTGTGCTCCAGAAGAGGGTCTTGACCCATGGGTAACGCTCTCCCTCCTGATCACTCTTTCTTACTAGTTCATTTACTACTTTGCGGTGTGAGCTCTACTCTGAAGCGGTTCTTTTTTCACCACATAATTGGTTTACTCCTTTTATGCTCCTTTCCAAACATGGCTATATGTGGAGGTGGGAACACCAAAGCAGGGTCTGACTAACGCAGACCCCTATACAACCCCAACATTTTCCCCTTGATCTTTTGTGTGTAGGTTAGGAAGGGAAGCTTGGAATAAAGACTCAGACACATGAAGGTAATCTTATTTCAAGTTCTCTTGTGTTTCCTTTTAATTTCTAGTTTTTTGTCGATTATTTGGTCCTTCAAGCTTTTGACCCGAATCAAGAAGTGAGATTCAACTTCA
Source organism: Sequoiadendron giganteum (assembly GCA_007115665.2). NCBI lineage: Eukaryota > Viridiplantae > Streptophyta > Pinopsida > Cupressales > Cupressaceae > Sequoiadendron > Sequoiadendron giganteum. The sequence goes on from CM021100.1 coordinate 28,921,587, forward strand.
CCTGCTTGAGTTCCCGAGTTCTTCATGGCTTAGGACATTAGTACATCTTGTAGACGACGGTGCACTATGCTAGCATCCTGAAACTGCATTGACGTCTTTTGGCCAAGAGCTCCTCAGCCAGAGGTGGAGACCTATAAGTCTTTCTCTCTTAGAGTTTGAGATTAATTTCCTGCTTTCCTTCACTATTTCATCGATTCATTCAAGTTGAGGTGTATAAGGATAGTTTTTTCCCTAGTGATCTCTTGAGAATAAAGAGACCTGTGAGCAATGAATCCATCTTATGTCATAGTTTCCAAGTAAAGCTACATCATATGAAAGAGAAGAAAAGAGACGGATTTCCCACAAAATGAAAACACCAAACACATAAGGTATCCATGGATTTGGGGTTAGTATGTTTGTGCTACAATGTTTTTAGAGATCTTGAAACTATCATCATTCCCCAAATACACATAGAATTGGAATAATGACACAAAGAGAGTGGAATCAAAGAAAATCCTTTTGGGTCAACATGGAAGAGACATGAATGTGTCCATGCATTGTGTCATCCCCAAAATGAAAACAAAAAACAAAGAAATATAAAAGTAAAGGTAAAGCTTTTGGGTCAACATGGAAGAGAAATGAATGTCTTGGCACCTTGTGTCATTCCCAAAAGGAAAACACAATACAAATGAAAAAGCTAAAGGAAAATCCTTTCAAAAATATTTACGACATAGAGAAGAATGAAGTTACAAATAGAGGAATGTCACAAAGAGAGATGCATCAAATAGAACATCACAGGGTATCACATTACGTAAATGCAATTACACAAAAAAAAGAGAAAAAAATAATAATTCAAAAGACTAGTAAGGCACATGCAATTCAACCTAGCTAAAAGGACAGTGACAAATGAATCACTAAGACAAGGCTATCTAATTCTTTCCCCCACTATGTGTAAGACAATAATGAGTCGAGGTACGTGGTGGGAAAGATCATGTAGTGGTGAAAATTGAAGATTCTACAACCACTACATAACGAGGGGTGAAAGGATCCCACCTAGGGGACTATTTCTATGATATCAAGCATTTTGGGTTTTTTTTGTAAAGCATGACACTCATCGGTACTATGTCCAAGCATTCTATGTTATCAAAAATGCATTGTGTTTTGGCTCTTAGGATTTGGTTTTCATTCTTTTATGGGAGGTAATGTAATCAATCCTCTATGTAAAAGTATCTACAAATTTCTTCCAATGTCAGTAGGTGGATAAGGGAATTGAATTTTCTTTAGTTTATAAGATCTTTTGCACTTGCTAGATTCACCAATTTATCTAGTTGATTTTTGAGGAAGAGGACCAAAGGTGATCTCTTCTTCCTTGAGAAGCATCGGTTGTTCTTTAAGAAGGAGGATACTCATATTGGGGGGGGGATCTTGATATCCTAACCCATTTGTGCTTTCAATTGGTATTTTCTCTAAGAGTTGATGAATTTCATATTCATTTGTTGTATCACATCCTTGTTTACTCAAGATTGTGAATCCTTTTCCATATGTTTCTTCTAGATTGATGGAAATGTTTGTCACTTTGTTAACATAGAATGGTTGGGTGTTTCTTTCTTAGAGGAACTAGGTTCACCTATTATAGGGAACTTAGGTTCAATTATTGTTTTAGTTTTAGGATGTAAGTAACCAAACATCTTAGGTGGTGGTATTATAGGGAGTGTTGGTTGTTTCATGGATGGATAAAAGGATGCATTAGCTTCTAGGTTGTTAAGGAAATCATTTAAGAACTTATTCATGCTATCACCATATTCTCCAATGATTTCAACATCACGAGGAGGACATGAATGAGGAGTTGAGTGAGCATGAGTAATTCAATGTCATTGGGGTCATTTCCAAAAGAACAACTTGACACATCCACTAAGGACTTCAAGGACTTCCAAATCTTACCAAAGCACATATCAATGCAAATTTCAAATTCTAAACTATGCAACAATGTGAAATGAAATGTTCTAGATGCAATTTTGAATTTTAAGTAATGCACGAGTTGAACTATTATAAACTAGATGCAATGAATTGAATGAAATAGAAAGTCTGTAAACTGGAATAGAAAGGTAACAATAGCACACAAGAGCGTAGAGATAAATCTTTAAATTCTAGAAAATGTAGTGTAGAATCTGCACTAGGACTGTTTCACCCAGATAGGCATATGAGTCCTAGTGAGGGTTTTTTTCAAAATTTTCAAAAAAAATCAATTGATTTTTATGTTTCATGATATGTAACCTAAGTGAAAATGCAGACTTTTTATGAATTTCAATCATAATTTGAGATGAAAAAGTGAAAACTATATGCAGTTTCACTAATGCAAAATTAGAAACCCTAGAATGCTAATTAACTAATGAAAAGTGCAATGCAATGTTAATGCAAGCTAGTTCTAGGATGATGGTGCACTCCAAATTAGAATTATGATTTTCTAAATGTAGGTTCACCAAAATGAAAGGTGGAAAATTTTTTGGTTTCTATGCTTTGGAGATAGAAACCCATAATCTTACTCACTCTTTCATTCAAGGATAAACCTCGAGATATCAATGCAAAGGAGAAAGAGATCTTGAACTAGGGTTGTCCTAGGGGATGATTATAAACTAATGAGGGGTTCACCACCAAGCTAGGGATGGGAAAGACAAATTCTATGCAAGATGCAATGCTAAACTCTAATATGATGCAATGCTTTACTAAATGACCTAGAAAAGTACGTAAATAAAAATAGAAAAATGTAGGATGGAATGTGTGCACTTGGAAACTTGAAGATGACTAAATGAGGCTCTAGAATATTGGAAATTTTGACTTTAATGCCGATTGGGATTCATACCCCAAGCTAGGTGAATCATTCCTAGATCTATGTGCAAGAACAAGAATCTAGCAAATGGGTATCTAAATCTCTAAAAATCTAAAAAATAACCTTAACTGGGACTCATTCACCAGAACTGGTGAATCAGTCTAGTTAGGTTTTTATAGAACTTCAAGGTTTGAATCTGCTCTTCCCATTTTGACCAATCTATTTCTTTAGGTTTATGTATCTGAATCTCTATAAATCAACCTATAGGTGTTCTCCAATGTTCTTGAATGCTTGATGACAACTTTGACAACTTTGAGCATTTTGACAACTTTCTCCAAGCTTGTTCTTCAATGTGTATTCAATCTAAACCTACAAATCACACACTAAAGAGAGGGGAATTTTTTTTTGTTAGTAGATAGGTTTTTTCCTTGGTAAAACCCCATTTTGGTAATCAAACCTTGGAATGAAATAAAATAGGAGTGGATAATGATGAATGAAAAAAATATGATGTTCCAACTCACCAAAACCTAGCAATGAAGTTTTGAAAACATCTATGAGATGGCTCCAATGGATGTAGATCTTGACTCTTACTTGAATATGATAGATCTTGAATGAAATGCTATCTTGAATCATAAAACCCTACATCACAATTGTTAGCTCAAAAACAAACATGATACATGAAATATTTGACATGATGCTTGATGCTAGAATAATGCTCTAGAATTCTTGATAATCTACCCTTGAAGACTTTTGAATGCTCTTGTAAATGCTTGAATGATCTTGTGAACTCATTTTTCTATAAGGATCCTTTGATTCCTTGTTAGGCTGAAAATGAGTGAAAGAAACTTGTATTTATACTTAATTATGTAATAATTCCTAAAATTACAACACTACAAGTCAACATTATATCTAGGAGGATAAAATACCAACAAGAATTTGAATTAATTTTAATTTTGGTCCACATGGGACTCATTCACCCAAGGTGGTGAATGATTCATATTAGGCATAATTTATGGGACCAAATCCAAAAACTCTTAGAAAGGTGTGAAACCAAGATCGAGGCCCAAAAACCTAGGTGGGACTCATACGGCCAAGGTGGCGAATGAGTCCCAAATCACTAAATCTAGGCCACACAACCTAAAAACACCTAAATTATTATTGGATGTTGATTTGTGTTAGGATCATCCTCTAAAAGATACATTAAACAAGGCTTATGAATGTAACATTAGGCCAATTAAAGCATAAAGAAGCCCAATTATTAATGATAACCCTAGAAAAGTGTGAAAGTGTGTAACAACACATTACAACACCTAAAATGAGGCATGATTAAGTTTATTTAATTCACAACAGCCCAAGACCTAATGTGAATGTGTTAAACACATTACGACACTATTTCAAGGCGCCATCAAGTTCAACTAGATGTAAGGAGGGACCAAGCAAGTGTGAAAATGTTACTGACAAATTTTTTTGACACTACAATTTCAAATTTACATTTACAACATTTCATTTCCAGATTTTTGTATAGTGTAATTAGCAAATCACCTTGTTTAGAATCTGAAAATTACAATTACACATCTTATTCTAGTTCATTAATTTTGTATAGATTACTTTTCACAAATTTTAGTATCTTTCCTTTCTAAGTTTTCAAAGAAAAAGTGCATCAATACATATGTTAGTCATTCATTAAATACATTTCCTAGTTATGAGAGTCTCTTAGTGCAAGAGAGATAAAATGTTGACACCTTCCTTAATTTTTCACCCCCTCCTATCTCTCCTATTTGTGGGAATAATGTGATAGAAGAAGATACACACATAGATAACCATGACGATCAGAGTTTTTCTTCTCTTGATACCTATCCTATTAGTGATGAAGGTATCTTGGTGAAAGAATTAGAAATCATTGAGAATCATGAAAGTCTTGCTTGTCCTTATCCTCCCCCTTGGGAAGACATTATGACACAAGAAGATGAGATCATTTCCACTACTTTACTTAGACTACATTCTTCTCCCAACACTTCCCTTACTTGTGAGAATTCTTTAGTAAAAGAATATACAATCATGAATGATCATGAAAATCACATTTGTGAGGAGGATATGCCGGTGTTAAAAGATCCAATGATTGAGATCTATGAAAATCCTACCTCTCCTACCTAGGAAGAAATTATAGGACACGGGGATGTAATTGTAGATAACCATGATAATCACATTTATTATTATCCTAATATATTTCCTAGTTGTGAAGAAAATAGTTTAGTGTTAGAAGATACACTTATTGAGAGTCATGAAAATCTTGTTTCTCCATTTCCTAATGCTCCTACCATTTGGAGAGATCTATTTGAATGAAAGGATCCAATCATTGGTAAGTGTGACAATGCTAGCTTTTCTTCTCTTGATGCCTCTTATATTTGTGATGAAGCTACTTTACAAAACCTAATCATGGAATGTGATGAACCTCTTGTTTGTTACTCTCCAAAAAGCCCTCATACTAGGGTAGATATTATGGCACAAGAGAATGAGACCTTAGAGAAAAAGGATGAAATCATGGATAATAATGACAATCACATTTGTTCTTCTCCTAGTGTCTGTCCTAGATGTGAATAATATATTTTGGTGTTAGAAGATCCAATTGATGAGAGTCATGAGAATCTTATTTTTATTTTTTCCCATAGGGAAAACACTATTTAAAAAGAGAATGTCATCATTGATAAAAAATAAAACCCAATTGTAGATATCAAAAATTGGTCTAGACCTGCGAGTACACATTCGACATAATTTTCTATAGTCTATTGTCTTGATTAAATAACGTTTATTATTTAATTAACCTTTTAACACATTTCCTCTATTAATTAAATACCCCTTTTTAATTAATTCATTAATTCATTAAATAATCTTTATTCAACTTGATTAATTAAATAAATCATATTTATTTAATTATGTTGCAAACTAATTAATTCTTCCCCCTTTATCTATCAATTAAATAATTTATTATTTAATTATTCACTTTATCCTTTTCAAATAGTCAAATTAAATAAATTACTTTATTTATTTAATTAAAGTCTCTTACTTTTGAATGTTGAATTAAATTAGCATTTAATTCATATTTAATTATTTATGTCACATTCTTCTATCATTTAGTTATCTAAGTCATTCACTCACCTTCAGACTTGAGATCTATTTTTAGTTCTCCAGTTATCTCTTGAGTTCAAAACCAGTTTATCTCTGCGAGAGAACTCTCCGTCACAACTAGTCGATTAACTAGTTCTAACTCATGTTTGCATTTGAATGCATTTATTCTTCAACTTCTAACTTTGGCTTTTGCATACAAAGTCTATTTCTTCTATTTTTGGAGATTAAGATTGTGAACTTGTGTTCTAACTCACATTCTATCTATCACATAACTCATTGCATGGAATTCATCAATCTCATCCGTTGATCTCTCTTTCAATCTGAGCTGATCGTTTGAAAACACAAAATCTATAAAATGGCCTATCATTATCATTATTCCTCCTCCCGAAATTATTATAAACTTTTGAGAAGAAACAATCTTTGATATTTTTCTTAGACATTCAACATGGCTATACTTGCATTCAAACACAGAAATATGAGGGCAAGAACACTAAAAAGTCAAAATGGAGAAGAGAAATGGAGTTAATTCGAAAGGGTGAATGCATATTCGGTGAGATCAATTCAGTTTGTTAATTATTCATTATGTTTTCAATTTCGTTCTTTATTGTTTGATTTTAGATTAGTTTTGATTTAGATTAGGATTAATATTGTTCGTTCTAGTTGCAAATCTTATCAGACATATTTAATCTACAGTTACACCAACTATTGATATCCCCCTTACTTGTGATGAAGTCATTTTAGAAGAAACAACCTTTGAATGTCATGAACATCTATTTTGTATTTCTCCTAAAAACTCTCCTACTAGGGAGGATATCATGGTGCACGAAAATGAGAATATTGACACATGTATTTCAAACAATAATGATGTGACTTCCTAAGATGAAGATGATGAAGTGACATTAGACTCCCCTTCACTAAGAGATGATGAAAATAAGGATAAATATTCTAAGGTTATGCACATTAGACATCCCTTGAAGTACTATCTTGAGCCTAAACTTATCCTTTACCCACCCAGAAACCGAGCACAAACTCAAAACAAACCCTTCCTTATCTTCAGACTACCTAAGAATAATACGTCCTGACAATTGAATTATAATATCATTTCTCATACATGTAACACTAGAAACTATCCACAACCAAGACAAACATCTTCAACATCCCTCCCATTTCCTAACCCTATCTTGCTTAGTGCCCCTCATTTTCCTTCACATAATGGTAAGGAGTATGATCTTATTGAACAACTTAAGTACACTCTTGCTAAGATATCATTATGAGACCTTATTCAAGCATCCCCTCATTATCATAACATGATTTAAAGTGACTTACAACAATTCCCTACCCCTCCTAACATGTAATAAAATGAAGTAGCAACCCCAATTCAATCTACACCTCCAACCAGCTTAGACATTACTTTCCATCAAGATGAGTTACCTTTGTTAGAAATGCAAAAACAAAATGATGTTTTGCTGATAATAGTTATTATTACCACTAATGGTCTTAGACATGGCATAAATCATACTCTCATTGATAATGGTTCAAAACTTAATGTATGTAGTGTAAACCTTCTTGATAAGATCAAAGTATACAAAATCCAAATTCAACTAGACTCTTTGTCTATTCATGGATTTGAAAATGTAGGAAAATAACCGCTTAATGTGATCACTTTTACTATTAAAGTTGGAAAGGCTACATTACACACCCCTATCCATGTTATGCCTCATGAACTTTCATATAATCTTCTTTTAGGTAGACCATGGATTCATGCAATGAATGGGGTGCCTTCAACTCTTTATCGTATAATGAAGTATGTCTCCAACAACAAAGTGTGTATAATCAAAGCCAACCCTGAACCAAATAGTTTTTTGAACATTGATAAAGGTAGGGAAAATCCTTTAACAACACTAACACCAACTACACAAGTGGAACCCATGCAATAGAAAGATAAATAAAAAATATTGAGGAAGTCAGAAAGCTATTATAAGATGATTGGGGTTCCTTGGATTTGACACCAACATTCATGGGAGAGTACAAGATCATAACAAAAGATTATGAAAAGGGAAAATAAAAAGCTTTAATATCAACAGAAGATTTGAAAGCATCCACTTCAACCACTTTAGAAGAAGAAACAAAGTACACAAAAAACTTTTATGAGCAAGCACTGGATCCAAAAGAAATGAAAAGGCTTTATGGAAAAGGTTATGAACTTATGAAACAACTTGGCTATAATGGAAGAGGATGTGGTGCTAGAGAACAAGGTATCCATGTCCCTATAGAGCATCACACAGTAGAAAAGACTAGTGATCTTTATTTTTGTCCCTCAAAAGAAACAAACAAGCCTTCAATCAATATTAACACTCTTACGAAAGATTCTTCTAAGACAACTTTAACATTAGTGCATCCTGAATTGATTGAAACTAGTGATCTTGGTTATTGTTCTTCGATAGAAATGAAAGAAACAAAGAATTATTCGCTTAACATTCATGTCCTCACATAAAGAATTCCTAGGAAAAATCCTAGTAACTATTAGAGCTCATTAGATTTTCCACCCTCTAATCTAGGTGCATCCAGAAAAACAAAAAAAATCACAATCTCAAAATTCAACCAAATCAACATCATCAGAAAGAACTCAGTGACATGATCCTAACAAAAATTGAATGGGCTCAAAAGGATTTTGTATGTAGAAGTTATGCTCAGTCAAAGGTTCATCAAATAGGTGAATCAGGTGTCGATACAAGGCTGAAAAATAGATCATCTCCAAATCAAGAAAAAGTAGTCTTAGATCGAAGGGTTCATCAATATGATTCTGACACCTTTTGAATCGAGTCATATGGAGTCCATATTTTCAAAAAGGGTAGGTTGACATGTAAATTCAGAATTTTTGCTGACATCGCAAGACAAGGTGGTGTGGCAGATGATGACATGGCATAAGCAGGTGAGGGCATTTATCTTATTTAAATTAGAAATTAAGGCAGAAATATATGAGCCAAATTCTTTAAAATAAAATGCATAAATATTTTAAAAGGGCTTTAAGACTTTAAAAGGTTTATAAAAGATATTTGAAGCATGAAGCCTCGATCTATAAAGATTTTAAAAGAGGCAAATATCATAAAATATAAAAGCCTGAATCTTAAAGGATTTAAATGTAATTTTAAGGGGATTATTAAAAGATAATCCATATCCCTATTTTTAAAGCTTGAAATCCATATCCCTATTTACATAAATTATTAGAAGATAATCCATATCCCTATTTACATGTTAAGATTTGTGAGAATATCCTAAGGGGTTTTTACGATAAGTTTAAAGGTGTTTATTAAATTGAAATGATATTGTACGGGAATATTGTAAAGCCCAAAATTACAAGGGATACTTATTTTAATGGGTGTATTATTTTTAGGGGATTTACTGTTGTAAATGGGGGATTGGGATAATTTGAAAATTATATGGTTTTAAACCATATTAGGTAAAATCAAATGTATAAAAAGGGGATTTTTGGCTTTGTAAGGGGAATGGAAACTAGGAATCAATTCTTTTGGGAAGAAATTAGGAAAAGTAATTTTTGGAGATTGATGTAACACACAGACTTTGTATTTTTTATTCCTTCAAGTAAAGGAGAATATGAAAGAGTCTTAGGTGTTGAGAGAAACTGTAAGAGGAATTGTAATGCAGTTATGAAGCTTGGATGATGTAAAAAGGTATTTGAAAGCTTGACATCATTAATAAAGTGGTCCAACATTGAGAAGTGGAATCGGAGATGTAGCTCATGTTGAGAAAACTCCATTCTCAAGCTCGTGATCTCTTTTCTTCTCTTTTGTCTTATAATTTTGTCTTATTCTTTATGGTTCTTCTTTAATTCCTTCTTTGAGATATTAATTATGGCATTTAAATAATTAATTAACTTGTGTAAAGGATTAACTGAATTCCATTTTGTAACTTCTATTGTTAAAATACATAGCCAAAAAATTTTGTTTGCAATCAGGGATAAATTTGTAATTAGGAGTAATGTGAAAATTATTTGTAACCCTCTAATTATAGATAAAGATTGGTATCAGAGCACTTTAGTAGGAAAAATTGCAAGTGGTGTATGTTAACCAGGTTGAAATTAAAGCGAGGAGAAGGTGCACTTGAAGAGTTCAATATAGAGATCGAATCGAGGTGAGTTACTCAAAGACAAGCTATGGAGCAACAAAAAGAAGGAAAAACTTCTAGTCTTGAAATATTGGAGAATGAAGAACTATTTTGCAAAGTGTTCCTATATATGAAGATGATGCTAGAAGAATTGTGCAAATACCGTCAAAAGAAAAAAGATAGGAAAAACAAAAAGAAGGAGGAAGGTGAATCCTCTTTGAAAGACAACAAAGGAAAAGGAGCAGGAGGTGATAATGACCCCCTTGAACCTCGATCACCATATTCTTCATCTTCTTCTTCTTCCTCTCCATCTTCATTTTCTACTTCTTCCACCAAGAAGAAACAACCTATACAGTCTAAATCAAATTCACCTTTGTTAAAACTTGATGTTAAATTTGATTTGCCAACTTATAATGGAGAACTAGATGTAGAGAAACTCAATAATTGGATAAAACAAATTAAATTTTACTGTAGGATTCATAAGTTTACTAATGATACTTAAAAGATCCAACTAGCCACTCTTCACCTAGGAGGGACAACCTTAATTTGGTGGGAGAGAAAAACTTAGGAAGATCTTAGTCGATATGGTAAAATTAAATCTTCTTGGTTTGAGTTTACAACTACACTTAAAAAATAGTTTTATCCATTAGGTCACATGCAAAAAGTAGTAATGAATTGGAAATCATTAAGGCAAGAGAAAGGACAAAGTGTACAGGAATATACACAAGAGTTTACGAAAAAAACTTTAATTTTGGGCATTCCTTTATACATCCAAGAAACTTTGTTGAAGTATATAGATGGATTACATGAAAAATTGAGGCATGCAATACTTATGTTCAATCCAACTAACCTTGATGAAGTTAGTGTGAAATTCATTCATCTTGAAACAAGAATGAAGATTAGCCATGATAGTTTCTTAATGGAATCCAGTAAGTAGAAAGGAAACAAGAAAGGGAAGAAGGAAATGTAGTGAGCAACTTTCGTGAAGAAAGAGGAGGAAAAGCTTTATTGCTCACACTACAAAAAGAAAGGGCATGAAGATGCAAAATTTTGGAAATTACATTTTGATCAGAAACCAAAGTGGTTTAAGGATAGAAAGGGTAAGCAAAAGGTTGTATCCATCATGCAAGACCTCAGATTAGATTCTGATGATGAAACAAACATAATAGTTGTGGGTATAAAAGGTATTGTTGATGTTGCTAGTACTAGTTCCCATGCTTCTTCTATAAAGAATAATGAGAAACCTATTGAAAGTAAAAGGAATGAATTGTTTCATATAAGGACTACTGCAAAATAGAGTAAAATTGATACACTCATAGATAGTGGATCACAAGTAAACTTAATCTATGAACAAGATGTTGAGCAATTGGGATTAAAAACAATACCCCATCCTAAACCATATCCATTGGGTTGGGTGCATGATAATGCTTGGTTACATGTGTCAAGGCAATGTAAACTCCAATTTGCAATCACATCCAAGTTTTTAGATGAGATAGAGTTAGATGTAATTTTTCTTGACATATGTGGGATGGTTTTGGGAAGTCCTTACTTGTATGATAGAAAGGCCATTTTCTATAGGGAACATAACATGTACCATTATTTTAAGGATGGAATTGAATTCATTGTGAAAAATCATTGCATGAAGAGTGATAAATTTTTTGTAAACACAGGGCATTTGGAAATAGCTGTAAATGCAAGCAAGACATTAACCCTCATGTGTGTAACAACTAGTGATATTAAGCATGGAAATGAAATGATTTCTAATCATGATAAGGTGTCATAGACAGCATAGTGTGAGGATCAGTTGCAAACACATTTAAGCCTTCAAACTTAGGTGGTAAAAGAGGGTTCAAATGATTCATTTTCTAATAATGTTCATGTTCAAGAGATCTAACACGTTGATACTTTTTCCTTCACATCAATTAATTCAGTACTATTGATTTTTATTCTACTAGTTAGTTCTATGTGGATGATGGATGTGCCAATGAATATTGATGAATATGAAGTTAATTGTATCAGTAATGCTATCTCATTTTTCTTCATTTTTGTGATGGGTCAGATGTTCAAGATTCCAATAGGGTGGAAAAATGGTACTCAGAAAATGGGGTGACAATTCCATAGCTCAAATTCTATGTAAAAATAAACTTTTGGTGGTCCAAAAGCTTCTCAATGGGGAGGAATGATCTAGGTGGATCCAAAAATCCTAAAAATTTCATAGTCTCAAAATTCAATTGAATTAGCATTATCGGAAATAACTCACTGACATGATCTTGATGGAACTTAAATAGGCTCAAAAGGAGTCCGTACATAGAATTTATGCTTAATCAAAGGTTTGATCAAATAGGCAAAGCATGTGTCGATACAAGGCTGAAAACATAGATCATCCAAAAATCAACCAAAATAAGTCTCAGATCAAAGGTCTTGTCAATTCGGTTTTGACACCTTTTGAATCATGTCAAACAAAGTTTGTATGAGCAAGATAGAGTCAGTCAAAGTTTCCAAAAGGGTAGGTTGCCCTGTACAGTCAACATTGTTGCTAACGTGGCAAGAAGAGGTCACGTGGTAGATGATGATGTGGCATAAGAAGTTAAGGGAATTTATCTTGTTAAAAATAGAAATTAAGCCAAAACATATGAGCCAAAACCTTTAAAATAAAATGAATAAATATTTTAAAAGGGATTTAAGACTTTAAAAGGTTTATAAAAGATATTTGAAACATGAACCTAAATCTATAAAGATTTTAAAAGAGGAAAATATCATAAAATATAAAAGCCTGAATCTTAAAGGATTTAAATGTAATTTTAAGGGGATTATTAAAAGATAATCCATATCCCTATTTACATGTTAAGATTTGTGAGAATATCCTAAGGGGTTTTTAGGATAATTTTAAAGATGTTTATTAAATTGAAATGATATTGTACGGGAATATTGTAAAGCCTAAAATCATAAGGGCTATTTATTTTAACGGGTGTATTATTTTTAGGGGATTTACTTTTGTAAATGGGAGATTGGGATAATTTGAAAATCATATGGTTTTAAACCATATTAGGCAAAATCAAATATATAAAAAGGGGATTTTTGGCTTTGTAAGGGGAATGGAAATTAGGAATCAATTATTTTGGGAGTAAATTAGGAAAATTAATTTTTGGAGATTGATGTAACAAACAGACTTTGTATTTTGTATTCCTTCAAGTAAAGGAGAATACAAAAGAGTCTTAGGTGTTGAGAGAGACTGTAAGAGGAATTGTAATGTAGTTTTGAAGCTTGGATGATGTAAAATGTAATTTAAAGCCTTGGCATCATTAATCAAGTGGTCCAACATTGAGAAGTGGACTTAGAGATGTAGCTCATATTGAGTGAACTCTGTTATCAAGCTCGTGATCTCTTTTCCTCTCTTATGTTATAATTTTTTCTTATTTTTTCTGGTTCTTCGTTAATTCCTTCTTTGAGATATTAATTATGAGATTTAAGTAATTAGTTAAGTTGTGTAAAGGATTAAGTGAATTCCATTTTATAATTTCAACGATTAAAATACATAACCACATAATTTTGTTTGTGATCAGGGATAAATCTGTAATTAGGAGTAAAGTGCAAATTATTTGTAACTCTTTAATTACAGATGACCCTCCCTTCAAGGAGAGCACAAAATATCACAATCTAAAGATTCTTGTGTAAGTATGATACCTTTGTTGGAAATAAGCTACACTAAGTGGTGAATCAGTGTTGTGCAAAAATTAACTTTATTAACCTTTATCTTCAAATAATTAACAACATTCAACCATAATACATAAACATGAAGCAAATAAACATAATTGTTAGTGTAATTAATATTTAATTACACTTGCATAACTTTACTTAGGTTTTTCTTAGGTAATAATTAGTTTACTTAATTAATAAGTAAGCTTTATTTAGTTGAGCTATTTTTAGGTCAACATTATAGCTGCATACTTGGCTTTTATAAAGCAAATTATCTCTTTGTAATATTGAATTCCTGAATAATATCAATTTGCACATTGACATGCAAAGCTCTTCTTTTTTGATGTTTTCTCTTCTATGGAAGGTGTTTAGGTTTGCATGTCTAATCTAGGGTTTCTAACATGGTATTAGAGCCTTGACATGCAGCCCCTTCTCAAATTCTGGAGAAAATCATTGCAAAGTTTGTTCGAGGTTCCTCGAGGGTATCATGCCTTGAGTTTATTTATGCAGCGTCTTGGATCAGATTGGACACCACCATTGGATTCAGAGCACTGGAAAAAGATAGGTTTGGCTTTCATTTTGCAGATTTTGGCCATGATTTGCCATATCTGTGAGGGTTTCATGTTTGCTGTTTTTTTTTAAGCTCTGGAGGTAGCTGGTTTTTTGGAGCATTTTGAGCATGAACAAAGGTCAGCATTGCATTCGTAGTGGCCAAAAACCTTAAGGACGCCTGTCATTTGGTCGATTTCTAAGCACTTGATCCAGAAGGCAAAAAAAATTTGCCAGGAAGGTCGTACGACCTCCCCAACATGCACTCTGAGGCACGATTTTCGAAAAAAAATACAAAAAAAATAATCAAAAACCATGCATTTTGGTTTATGCATCGGTGCCTACCATTCAAATGGATCTCGCCACCGAGCAGCCACTGGCTAGCCGCCGCCACCTGGCACCGCCGACCTCTTCCAGCTCCCACAGGCTCAGTCAACACCGACTTCGGTCCTATGGGGGACCGGGCGCTATGCGCCCAGCCCCCGGCTGCTTCCTGCAGACACCCGTTGTTCATATGGAAGACTAGGGGCTCTGCCCCAGCCCCCTACCTGCCAGCCCCTAGTCACGCATAGGACCAAGGGCCAAATTTTTTCTAGCTCCCTAGGCTACCTGTAGGCTATATTGGCCATTCTGGAGCACTTTCACCAAATCGGGCGTAACGTTTGCATACGGTGTCCTTTTTTCGCAAACGAGATACCGTTGGAAAGCTGATTTTGATGCCAATCTAGTGGTGCAGGTTATTTTTCCTGTTTATGTTCCAATTTTATTTTTCAGGTCTTTGAACTCAAAAATTTTGTTTTTCACTCCAAAGGGCATATCTTTTGACTAGATGATCCTTTTTTCGCCATTCTTGTAGAATTGGAAAGCTGGTTCAGTCCTCTACAAAAATCTGAGGTATTTTTTTATTTTTATTTTTATGCATGTTTAGTCATTCTCTCCTTTTGCAGTCATTGGGGATTGTAATAAATGAACTGATATAAAGTTCCATCAGGGGGGTTTCTTGCATAATAATCTTCATTGTATTTTGATGGCACCTCACGAGTTGCAATCTAGTTTCTTAGTTTCTTTTGGCCACATTTATTCTTAGCTTGACCCATATCAGATTCATATCGGTTCACACTTTAGATTGAGAGCCTATGGTTAATGATCCGCATCGGATCCATCTCAATTTAAGGGCTACTACATTTGTGGTTAATGTTCCAGAGTCTTTATGGTAATTTTTCCCATGGAAGAGTTTCAATCTTATTTTGACATTTGCATTGAGATACACGACTTCTAGATTCTGTCATCATCATATCATCTATTATTGCTTTATGGATTCCAGGGTTGCTCTAGTTTGGTGTTTTCGAGTGTTCTGTGGCATTGGGTTTGTTATTGCATTATTATGATTCTGATATGGTTTCTTGTAGACAAAAGTATCTTTCCTTGCTTGTTGGATTGCGGTTCTAGTGTTACTCCACATTGTTCTTCTTGTGCTTCTTTGCAGCAATCATCTCATTGTAGGGGGGTTGTCCCACTGGGTTTTCCTTTTCTACCTCATTATTGCATTTGTACATGGGTACCTGATCAGGCCTTGTTGTCGGGACCCATTCATGATTTCTTGCATTCATATTAGTTTTAGGTGCATGCTTATTTAGTCTCCCTAAGTTGCACTTATGGGGGGTGTTAGTGTAATTAATATTTAATTACACTTGCATAACTTTACTTAGGTTTTTCTTAGGTAATAATTAGTTTAATTAATTAATAAGTAAGCTTTATTTAGTTGAGCCATTTTTAGGTCAACATTAGGGTTGCATACTTTTCTTTTATAAAGCAAATCATCTCTTTCTAATATTGAATTCCTGAATAATATCAATTTGCACATTGACATGCAAAGCTCTTCTTTATTGATGTTTTCTCTTATGTGGAAGGTGTATAGGTTTTTAGTATCAGAGCCTTGACATGCAGCCCCTTCTCAAATTATGAATAATATCAATTTGCACATCTTCATGCAAGGATTTGCTTTTTCTATTTTTCTATTTTTTGGAAGGTGTTTAGGTTTGCATGTCTGATCTAGGGTTTCTAACAATAACACCATAACACAAGGATTTTTATGTGGAAACCCTGTTAGGGGAAAAACCATGGTGGATGTTCAATCCAAAATTATGATTTGAGTATACTCAAATGAATACAATATGGGGAATGCACCTGTATTCAGACACACTACCTAGATCTCACTACTCAAGAGGGAAGGCTCACTACCTTACAAAGAGAATCAGATTAAAAAAATCTAAGACTTTGAACTGAGAAAAATAGCATCTACATATGCTTGATTACAATTCCGATTAGGTACAATATTCAATCTTTTGTCCTATAGCTTGATTTTGCACTTCTTCTCTATTTTTCTCACACTCCTAACAAAGATTCTTTATGCACAAGTGAAAATGCACATTATCACTCTTATGCTCTGCTCTTATTCACAATTCACATCAACACATACTTCATACACACTTCAAAATGATATGGATGATCTCATATAAATTGTTGGATGTTGTGGTTGTGTTGTTGATATGTGGTTGTCATTGATGTCAACTCTATTAGCATTGATGATTCTGAAGGATGTATATGTCGAGGATATTGAGAAAATTAGAATAAATATGTTGCAAGAATTTTGTGAAGCTGTGATGATCAGAATGGTAGAAAGTTTTGTAAGTTGTTATTCAGAAGTAGTGCATTAAATTATAATAAATATGTTGTCTAGAATTTTTAGTGGTATGCATCAAGATTGGAGCAAGTTATGAGTTTATGAGTTCCTGCAGTTATTCTATTACTATAGAATATGTTTCTAGAAGAAGAGAATGCATTTCTAGTAAATTAAGTTCTTGTGTATGCTATTGTGATGTTCAGTGATGATTTTAGATCATGCTTTATCATTATGGTACGTCTGCGTTGATCGGTGTGCTCGTGATCAAATATTTTCCTTTGTGTGCTCAAGTTTTCATGTTCTTGGCCGACATGATGGTGGTAGCGTGTTGTGGATCCTTATGGATTAATCTTTTAATGTTTTTCATGTTTGAGGATGTTAATTTAGGTCCTCATTATGTTTTGATTGACTTAGGTTGGTGCACATTGAGATTTTTTCATGAATTGGGGTGATAGTTTGTCTTTATCTATTATTTATTTGTAGCTGACAAAGTTGTTGATGTAAATTCATGTAGTGGATGTATAGGAATGATTTTTTTCCTCATTTTGATGTATTCTTGGTGAATGAATGTGAAGTGTGAATGCAAAATGTGCGAGTAAATATCTGATCATTCAATTTTTAGAGTAGAGTGTGAAGAAGATTGATCGAAGTGCGAAGATGTGTTTATGTGCCTAACTGGAACCATCATCAGGATTTTGTAGAAGCTAATTTCTCATTTCAACCTCATCAGATGGATTTAATCTGATTATTTTATGTAAGGTAGTGAGCCTTCCCTTCTGAGTAGTGACTCTAGGAAGTGTTCATGAATGCATATGCATTCCTTATTCATTTTTCATTATACTTCTAATAGGGTATAATCGTTTAGACTAACATCCACCATGGTTTTTCCCCTAATAGGGTTTCCACGTATAAAATCTTGGTGTTCATGTATTTATGATGTGTTGTTGATTCATGCTTTCAATGTTAATTATCAGATCTGGTATTAAAGGTTGATGAAGGTTAAATAAGTTTAAATTCTATAACAACTAATTCACCCTCCCCATCCTAGTTGTCTATCCCTATTTTTCCAACAATTGGTATCAGAGCTCGTTCCTCTGAAGAATTTTAATAGCTTGAGGTGATCCAAGATGGCATCATACAAGAAGGATACTCCCAAATTTGATGGTACAAATTACTCTCTATGGAAGGTAATAATTGAGTATCATTTGAAGTGCATTAGTAAACCTCTCCGGAATATTACAAAGAATAGATATAATATTCCTCACAATGGTCCCACTACTCTTGATGAGATCAAAGAAGTTGAACTTAATATAATGGCTATAGAAGCATTGCTAAGTTCTTTGACAGATTCATATACGACAAATGTGATAGGTATAAAGACAGCACATGAGATCTGGAAGAAATAGGAAACATTGTATGAATGAGATGCACAAGTGAAGATTTCTAAGCTAACAAGTCTAAAAGGAAAGTGGGAGAACTTGATGATGAGTGAAGATGAAAGCATTGTTGCTTTCATGTAGAAGGTAAATGAACTGGTGATGGGTATTAGGTGTGCCAGTGGAATTATGGAAGAAGATGAGATTGTGGCTAAAGTGCTTAGATCAGTGCCTACTTCTTACAAAATGAAAGCTCATGCTATTGAAGAACTGAAAATAGTAACAAATGTGATAGGAGACATGCTGATTGGTAAACTAGCTACCTTTGAGTTGAGTGAATTTGGCGAGTCTACTCCTAAGACAAAATCTACATTTAAAGCTACTGTATCCAAAAAAATCCAAAAGAGATATGATCCAGGAGAAATTTCTAGAAAAACATTCAAATATGAAGATGAGATGAGACAAATTGAAGATGAAGAGATCTAGAAGAGCTGGAAGCATTGATTGTGAAAAGAGAAGCCAAAGGTCAAGGTAAGTATAAAGGAAAGTTTCCTATTAAATGTTTCTCTTGTAGTAAGATAGGTCATTTTGCATCAAGGTGTCCTGAAAGAGTTTCTAAGTACAAACCTGACAAGTCTAGATTTCAAAAGAAATGTTATTATGCTGAAGAAGGTGTTATTGACGATGAATTTGATAAATAAACTGGAAAAGAAGATGGATGGGTATGTTGGGTCTCAAAAATGCAGGTTTGAACCAAGAGAGGTTGACAAGCTCTCACAATGCTTCTGGTCAATGTACAAGGCCAATTGATGCAATTTGAACCTTCTACTCTTCAGGTTCTGCTAGACCTAGGTGGGTGTACCCAATGAATGATGCAGATTTGAATGTGTTTCTTGGTTGATCAATCTATCCGCAATGGAAAAGGGTAGTGGATAGATAAAATTACTACACCTACTCCTACTCCTACTGCACAAATGAAAGGTTTTCAAATAAATTGTTTGATATGAATTTGTATCTCTGGGTTGTGGCAGATCAATACCTTCTATCCACATGGGAAATGAAGTTAGATAACAAAAATTATGTGTGTTTCCTTATCTAGCTTAATTCAAGTTGCTAGGCACTTGGAAAATTGAAACTATATGACTCGCACAAAACTTCATTAATTTATGACTTGCATAAACTGTGCTGGAATTTTTCTTTATCTGGTTCTACTTTAACCATCCAAAAGAAATATTTAAAATCACTATGACTTACTTGAAGGAATTTAATTTTGACTTGTAGATACCAGCAAATAAAAATCACACAAAATGGAATATATTTTGACAAATCAAAAATATACTTTATATACGGATTTGAATGATAAAAGACCTCAAGTTGGAGACAACCAGATAAAAGTTGTAAATTATTTCATCACAACGACTAAACACAAATTTTTTTTCACTAATTTAAAATAATACATCCATTTCTCTGGTTCAAAAAAGGTCTGTCATTGTTTTACATTCCCAGTCCATTCTCTGGAAAAATCTAACTCCTACTCTAACTATTGTTCTCTCTGCAACTGAATTTTCAAATCATTTATACATTACACTCCAAGCATTGCAACCTTTCACATTCCTGTTACAACATTTTGAATTTTATGATAGATATTTAAAATATTCAACTGGGTTGCCTTTCAGAAACTTAAATATTTTAACATTAGACGAGCTTTTATTTTACTTTATAACCTGACCGCTCTTTACATTTTTCTTTACACATTGTCATAACTTTTTTATGCCTACCAGTCTACCACGGTCAACTTGTTGACCAGCCGCAATATAGCAGTGACTGGCTCTGTCACTGTCTACCTTTCTTCCACCACCCTACCCCTGGCTATGTTTTTGTCTCTAGCGATATAGTGGTAGCCATTACTAATCAGTACATTTTCGCTTGTTCACTGCCCACCGCATTACCACGGTCTCTCTTTTCACCACATGCGGTATCACAGTTCGACTGCCATGGTCTATTCTCTCCTCCACCGCTCTACTATGATCTCTGACTAGACCATCAATGGTATGGTGGTAACCATTTTCTGCCCATCCTTAACCATCACCCGTCTCTTCCATTCAATTATCCGTCACCAGTTGCATCTCTATCCACCGCAATCACTGCGATGTACATTCTAAATGGCCATGGTGTGGTTGTAGCCACATTGCTGACTACTAACTATTCTCCCTTTGTCTACCACAATCACCGCGGTCTACCTCCTGACTGTCGGTGGTACCACAGTGTGATTGATCCCGACCGTTGCATCCACCATCTGCTTCTTACCAATCGGCGACTGCGTTACTGTGGTCTGTGGTTTAACCGCATGCGGTAGTGTGGTAAACACTTTCTACCTGCTTCCTTAGCTGCTATCATTTCCACTGCGTAACCACCAACCTGCTTTTGACTGACCATGGTACAATGGTAAACACTTTTTTTCCACTCCAAACTATCACCACTATACCGCAAGCCACTTTGGAAAAGGCTGCGGTAAAGTAGTGAAGACCTATGAGGGATAAACGATGATGGCATAAGGCATTTTTAGTATTATAGAAGGTGGTGAAATGATAAAAATAGTGAAATATTTGATTCAAGTGGGTAAAAATACCTTCAAGTTTTTATGGAAATTTTGGGTCTAACAGTGGCTCTTGTTGGGGATGAGTGGTTTTTCAAATCACTGCAAGAATCTAGAATATCTTTGAGAGAGTAGACCAAGTCAAGGACATGGAAAAATGAAGCTAATGGAATATGGAAGGAATGAACAAAGCATGGGGGAGATGAAAAACCCTATACTACTGTACATGGAAAATATGATTTTTTCAACAAGGGAACTTTTGAGAATTTCCATGTACTGGCAAACCCAGACCCTTCCTTAACTATTGTGCATGGAAAATAATTTTTAAAGAGGTTTTCTTAAGAATTGTCCATGCACTGGCAATCCTTGTCCTCTATTGTTGCTATGGTTCAAGAAATTAAACCATAAGGGATGGCCCCAAGCCACCCCAAAAGAAAAACTTGTACTTTCCTCTGTAATTAATTTTTTTCTGAATAGAGCTCATCAGGTTTCTTTTGAAACTATCCATTCCACCTACCCTTCGATATGCACTGCCATTGAAAACCTTCAGGAAATCATTGCATTCAACCTAATTCATATTCATTTTACCATTATGCCATTGATCATTCTTATTATCATATGAAAAATCTTTATCACCCTCAACATACAAAGTGTATCCACATTCAATAAAACATTTATAGGCATGCTCACTATCATATGTTGCTAAATGATCAAGCAACTGTATTGGGAACTGAAAAATCTGAATGCTTTTCTTGGAAAACAAAAAATTCTATCTCATCAATATTTTCTGAAACAATCAAATCAAAATTATTTTCCATTTCTTTTCTATCACTAGTTGGCATTGACACATACCTCTAATCCATGCAATCATCCTTATACATACTTGAATCAACAAATATTGAACATTCATCATCAATTATATGCAAACCATTATCCTTCTCTTGCAGGCAAAAATTATTCAAATCATATACCTCTTCTTGGACATAAATAGATTCATTATCAGCTTCATGATCAGCTTCAGATATTTCCTCATCACTGTGATAAATGCACATGGAATCATCTAAATTATTACTTATAGTAGTCTCACTATCAAAACATATATAAGCTGGAACCAAAACTCTAGAATCATCTTCATGTGCATACTTCTGGTATTCAAGAGTTAACAAATCTGAAACTTGCTCACTATTGAGTGAACATGTTTCATCCAGATCTTCTGATATTTCTTCCTCTTCTTGATCTCCATGTGAACTGCAAGAATCACCTTTCTGTAGATCAACATCCACATTTTCATCTTGACAATTTTAATCACAATCTATCATATAGGAGAAACTCTCCATATCTTCATTGTTGGACAACATGATATCTTCTTCTATTGCATCTTCTGAGGCACTGTTGGTAATATCCACATACCTCGACCAGAGTATGGGATCAATAAATTTATTCACTGCATCCAAGGCACATTGTTTTGATGATTCTGACCAATAAATTGATTCAGGCTTTGATGCTCTTAGAAGTTGTGTAACAAATATGGGTCTTCTTGGTCTAAAATGAGGAGGTAATTGCATACAAATATTTTTCATCCTATTGTATAGAGAGCTCACATATTCTCCCTTATATTTCCTTATATCAAAAAAGGCATCCACAAGATTTTTGCCTCTCTTTTCAATTTGAATATACTTATCAAAAATGTTTTGTTGTGAATAGAGTACATTACCTTTCTTGCCAAAGTTCTCAATTGCATCATGTGGTGTCTGAGATCTCCTGGAATTTGTGTATCCATTCTCACTATATGATGGCCTATTTGGTGATGTATTTGGAACACATTCGGCTTCCAACTGCAACAGTTATTGTTCCACTTGTGTTTTTCATTTCCAGTATAACCTTTGTTGTTCCAATTCTTCAAAATATTTTATTGACCGGTGTCTTCTTTCTACTCCTGACATCTTGACAAAATGTTATTGCTCCACAACATCCATGCATTATATATCAATGTCAAACAGAGTCATCACCTACTTTTCCAAAAGTAGGAAAATGAAAAAGATTGTTTTGGTTAGCCACAGCGGAATCTCCAAAAAAAAAGAAACTTTGCTAACTCAATAAATGGAAAGGCTGAGAAAATTTTCTGATGTTTATCCCCAGCAGAGTTCACATTTTTTTGTGTGTGTTACTCGGATGGGGAGCTGCAAACTGTACAATTATGATTCTTTGATTGAAGGATTATTTTTCAACTATGCTAACTCTATAAAATGGAAAGGCTGGAACCAATTTTTTTGATGATTATCCCCAATGGAGTCGCCAAACTGTTGGGTCTCAAAAATGCAGGTTTGAACCACGAGAGGTTGCCAAGCTCTCACAACACTTTTGGTCAATGTACAAGGCCAATTGATGTAGTTTGAACCTTGTACTCTTCAGGTTCTGCTAGACCTAGGCGGGTGTACCCAATGAATGATGTAGATTTGAATGTGTTTCCTAGTTGATCAATCTATCCATAATGGCAAAGGGTAGTGGATAGATAAAATTACTACACCTACTCCTACTCCTACTGCAGAAATGAAAGGTTTTCGAATAAATTGTTTGATATGAATTTGTATCTTTGGGTTGTGGCAGATCAATACCTTCTATCCACATGGGCAATGGAGTCAAATATCAAAAATTATGTGTGTTTCCTTATCTGGCTTAATTCAAGTTGCTAGGCACTTGGAAAAATGAAACTATATGACTCGCACAAAACTTCATTAATTTATGACTTGCATAAACTATGCTGGAATTTTTCTCTATCTGGTTCTACTTTAACCATCCAAAAGAAATATTTAAAATCACTGTGACTTACTTGAAGGAATTTAATTCTGACTTGTAGATACCAGCAAATAAAAGTCACACAAAATGGAATATTTTTTGACAAATCAGAAATATACTTGATATATGGATATGAATGATAAAAGACCCCAAGTTGGAGACAACCAGATAAAAATTGTAAATTATTTCATCACAACAACTGAACATAGAAACATTTTCACTAATTTAAAATAATTAATCCATTACTCTACTTCAAAAAAGGTTTGTCATTGTTTTACATTCCCAGTCCATTTTCTGGAAAAATCTAACTCCTACTCTAACTATTGTTCTCTTTGCAACTAATTTTCAAATCATTTATACATTACATTCCAAGCATTGAAACCTTTCACATTCCTGTTAAAACCATTTGAATTTTATGACAGAGATTTAAAATATTTAATTGGGTTTCCTTTCAGAAAATTAAATATTTTAACATTAGATGAGCTTTTATTTTACTTTATAATCTAACCGCTCTTTACATTTTTCTTTACATGCTGTCATAACTTTCTTTTTGCCTACCTCTCTATCACGGTCAACCTATTGACTGGCCGTGGTATAGTAGTGATTGGCTCTGTCGTTGTCTACCTTTCTTCCACCACTCTACCACTGGCTATGTTTTTGTCTTTGGCGGTATAGCGATAGCCGTTGCTGACCGCTACATTTCCGCCTATTGACTGCCCACCATGTTACCATGGTCTCTCCCTTCACCGCGTTACTGCGGTCTCTCCTTTCACCACGTGCAATATCACGGTTCGACTACCATGGTCTATTCTCTCCTCCACTGCTCTACCGCAGTCTCTGACTCGACCATCAGTGGTAACCATTTGCTTCCCATGCTTAACCATCACCCATCTCTATCATTCAATTCTCCATCACCAGTTACATCTCTATCCACCGCAGTCACCGCGGTGTACATTTTGACCGACCATGGTGTGGAAGTAGCCATGTCACTGAATACTAATTGTTCTCCCTTCATCTACCGCAATCACTGTGGTCTACCTCCTAATTTTTGGCAGTACCGCGGTATGACTGATCTCGACCACTGTGTTCAATGTCCGCTGCTTACCAACCGGCTACCGCATTACCACGGTCTGTGGTTTAACCATGCACGGTAGTGTGGTAAACACTTTTTTCCTGATTCCTTAGCCGCTACCATTTCCATCGCATAACTGCCAGCCTCCTTTTGACTGACCATGGTATAGCAGTAAACACTTTTTGTCTGCTCCAAACTATCACTGCTATACCATGAGCCACTTTGCAAAAGGCCGCCATAAAGTGGTGAAGACCTATGAGGGATAAACGGTGAGAACATAAGACAATTTTAGCATTATAGAAGGTGGTGAAATGATAAAAATAGTGAAATATTTGATTCAAGTGGGTAAAAAGACCTTCAAGTTTTGATGGAAATTTTGGGTCTAACAGGGTATTCATTGCTATCAAGTAAAATGGTATGATGTTCACTGAATCTACTAGTAATAAAAGTGTTGAGAAAGCTCTTGCAACTAGAATTGATGAAAATATGAGTGGGTGATTGACTGTGGATTCTCACATCATATGATTGGTGATGAAAGAAAGTTTCTAAGCTTGAAGAAGTATGACAGTGGTGTTATAAGATTTGGAGATAACAATGCTAGTGTGATTTGTGGCAGAGGCACTATTTCTCTTGGTGATAAATATACTACTGATGATGTCCTTTATGTTGAAGGATTGAAGCATAATTTTTTGAGTGTTGGAAATATGGTAGACAAGGGATACAATCTTCAATTCAAAGATGGTAAGTGCAGGATATTGGGAAACTCTGGAAATATAATTTCTTAAGGTATAAAGATAAGAGGTAACATTTTTCACTTAAGTGTTGCTAGTGAAAGTTGTTTAATTTCTCAAGTTGGTGTAAGTTGGTTATGGCATAGGAGGCTATGTCATGTGAATTTTGATAGCATTTTCAAAGTAATCTCCACTCAAGCAGTCAGAGATCTACCTAAGTTAGTGAAGCCTACTAACACTATGTGCAAGGAATGTCAGAAGGGAAAGCAAACAAGAATTTATTTTTAGAGCAAACATCATTGAAATGGAATACTAGAGCTGGTACATACTGATTTATGTGGTACATCCAAAATCAGAAGTCTACAAGGAGAAAGGTACTTTATGTTGATCATTGATGATTACTCTAGGATGATATGTGTTGCTTTCTTGAGATAAAAACATGAAGCTCTAGAAAATTTCAAATGTTTTAAAGCTATGGTAGAAAATGAGACAGGTTTGAAGGTAAAATGCTTAAGATCATACAAAGGTGGTGAATTCACTTCCTAGGAGTTCAATTCATTTTGTGAAGAGCATGGAATAAAAATACAGTTATCTACTCCCGAGACCCCTCAACAGAACAAAGTTGTTGAGAGAAATAATAGAAAAATTCTAGATGCTTCTATAACAATGATTTTGGAAGGTAATGTTCCTCATATCTATTGGAGAGAGGTTGTAAGCACTGATGTATACACTATCAACCGGGTAAATGTTAATAGTAATTCTGGTAAGAATCCTTTTGAGTTGTGGTTTGCTTATAAGCCTACTGTTAAGTATTTCAAAATATTTGGAAGTAGATGCTATATCAAAAGAGATGAAGAAATCTTTCTAGGTTACTCTACTAAGATCAAAGCCTATCGGTGCTACAATATAATATTGAAGAAAATGGTTGAAAGTGCAAATGTCAGAGTTGATGAAGACACTATTAGATCATCAAGATACTATGGATATGATTTAGATGACCAACAATATAGTACTGATAATGGATAGAATGTGCAGACATAAAATCAAGTTCAAATTGTTTTGGTAGATCAAGATAATCATGAAGGAGAAGCTAGTGGAAGTGCAAAAGAAAGAAAAGAAGAACTAGAAGTTAGAGAGAATCTCAAAGTCCCAAGGTATGTAAAGATAAATTACTCTGAGAATCAGATTTTAGGAGACAAGAACAAAGGTGTGCAGACTAGAAGAAGAATTGTAGAAGAATATTGCCTAATTTCCAAAACTGAGCCTAGTAATGTTAATGAAGCATGTAAAGATGAATATTGGATGGAAGCAATGAAGGAATAATTGATGTAGATAGAAAAAAATGATACATGGATTCTTGCTCCCAGACCTCAGGATAAAAATGTAATTGGAACCAAATGGGTCTTTTGGAATAAGCTAAATGAACAAGGTGAAGTTGTCAGAAATAAAGCAAAACTGGTATGTAAAGGATACTTACAGATGGAAGGTATTAAGTTTGAAGAAACCTTTGCCCCTATTGCTCGAATTGAAGCTGTAAGGTTATTTATTTCTTATGCTACTTTCAAGAAATAAAAATTATATCAAATGGATGTGAAGTCAGTATTTCAAAATGGTGAGTTTGAAGAAGAAGTTTATTTTGAGCAAGCAGATGGATTTCAACTGACTGATCGAAAAGACATGGTTTTTTTATTGAAGAAAGCACTGTATGGACTGAAAAAATCCCCTAGAGCTTGGAATGTAAGACTAGATAAATACTTGTTGAAGCTTGGATTGAATAAAGGTACTGCTGACAACAATATCTATTTCAAGATGGATCAAGATAAAGAGTTGATTATTGAAGTCTTTGTTGATGACATTATTTTTGAAGGTGATGATGACTTATGCATGAATTTTTCTAATGAAATGAAAATTTAATTTGAGATTTCAATGATAGGAGAGATGAAATTATTTTTAGGATTACAAATAACTTAGTTAGATGATGGAATTTTCATATCTCAATCCAAATATGTAAGAGAGTTACTAAAAACGTTTGGCATGGCAGACTCAAAACCAGTTGGTACACCCATGGTAATCGGATGCAAGTTAACATAGAATGATGATTCTCCTAAGGATAATAAAACAAGGTACATGCCAATGATTGGTAGATTCCTATATGTGACTCAGACTAGACCATACATTATGAATGTTGTATGTATAGTTGCTAGATATCAAGTTGATCCAAAGGAATCACATGTGACTGTGATAAAGAGAATTTTTAGATACTTGAAAGGAATAGTTGATTTTGGTCTTTGGTATCCAAAGGATGATAATATTACTCTAAATGCCTTTACATATGCAGATTGGGAAGGAGATGTGGATGATAGGAAAAGTACAAGTGATGGTACATTCTTCTTAGGGAAGAAGTTGGTGTCTTGGCTAAGTAAAAAGCAAAATTCCATTTCCTTATCTACTACTGAGGTAGAATATATTGTTGTTGTAAACAATTGCACTCAAGTATTATGTATGAAACAAATGTTGAGAGATATCAGAATTGAGTATAATGAGGCTATTGGTATATTTTTTGATAACTCAAGTTCCATAAACATTTCCAAGAATTTGGTTTTACATCAAAGAAAAAACATATATCTATCAAGTATCACTTTTTGAGAGACAAAGTGAGTGATAAAGAAGTCAAATTGGAATATGTGCCCACTAAGGAACAAATTGCAGATATCTTTACTAAACCATTGCCAAAGGATACTTTTGAGTATCTCAGAGGAAAGTTAGTGGTGATTTCCCCTCCTAATCTGAACTAAGATGCAAGTCTTTGCATCAATCCATGCACTTATATTGAGATCTTGTTTCAGATTGATGTTATGGTGGCTGCTACTCAGGGGGATTAGTTAGATGATTTAGATGATATGTGGTTTAGAGCTTGTCTACCTTTTCCATTGATAGAAAATCCAAAGAAGAGTAATGTTAAAAACCTTTGAGGAAGAAAGGGGGAGAAGAGTCATGAAAGATGAGTAGTGTAAGGAGGATAAGAACAATTTCAGAAGAGATAGTTGCGTTGATGATATTTTTTGCATCATGTGTTGCCATCAATGCCAAAGGGGGAGATTGTTGGATGTTGTGGTTGTGTTTCTTATATGTGGTTTTCATTGATTTCAACACTATTAGCATTGATGATTCTAAAGGTTGTACATGTCAAGGATATTGAGAAAATTAGAATAAATATGTTGGAGGTAGTCTGTGAAGTTGTGATGATCAGAATAGTGGAAATTTCTATAAATTATTATTCAAAAGTGACACATTAAAGGGTTTGTTGTTGAGCCTATCTAGTATGTTGTTTGGAAGTTTCAGTGTTACACATCAAGATTGGAGAAATTTATGAGTTTCTGAGTGCCTACAATTATTCTGTTGTTGTAGCAAGTGTTTCTAGAAGAAGAGAATGCATTTATGGTAAATTAAGTTATTGTGTATGCTACTGTGATTTTCAGTGATGCTTCTAGATCATGCTCCATCATTTTTCTATGTATGCATTGATCGGTGTGCTCGTGATCAAATATTTTACTTTGTGTGCTCAATTTTTTGTGTTCTTGGCTGACATGATGGTGGTAGCATGTTGCGGATCCTTACAGATTAATATTTTAGTTTTTGGCATGTTAGAGGATGTTGATTTAGGTCCTCATTATGTTGTGACTGACTTAGGTTGGTGTGCATTGAGATTTTTTCATGAATTGGGCTGACAGTTTATGTTTATCTATTATTTATTTGTGGTCGATAGAGTTGATGTAAATTCATGTAGTGAATATATAGGAATGATTATTCTCCTCATTTTGATGTATGCTCGGTGAATGAAAATGGAGTGTGAATGTGAAATGTGTGAGTAAAGATTAGATCATTTGATTTTAGAGTAGAGTGTGAAGAAGATTGAGCGAAGTGTGAAGAACTATTTATGTTCCTAATCAGAATTGTCATCAGGCTTTTGTAGAAGCTAATTTCTCAATTCAACCTCATCAGATGGATTTAATTTGATTGTTTTATGTAAGGTAGTGAGCTCTAGGTAGTGTTCTTGAATGCGTGTGCATTCCTTATTCATTTTTCATTATACCTCTAACAGGGTATAATCTTGTGGACTAACATCCACCATGGTTTTTCCCCTAACAGGGTTTCCATGTATAAAATCTTAGTGTTCCTATGTTTTTGATGTGTTGTTGATTCATACTTTCACTATTAATTATCATACCTGAGATTAAAGGTTGATGAAGGTTAAATAAGTTTAAATTTTGTAACAAATGATTCACCCCCCATCTTAGTTTTATATCCTTGTGTTGCCAACATATATATCCACAACTTAGAATTTAGTTACAATATGTCGATTTCAACAGAAAAAAATATATTTTTTCATCTGTTGGCTCAAATCATGAATAATATGTAATAGGTATCCACAAAGGTCAGACACAACTTGGCTAGGACCCAAATAAATATGCACAAACAAAAAAATACTTAACTAATTACTTCCCATACATCTGCGACATGATACATTCATGAAGTCGGCTCCAGTATTGATAAAACAAAGAATTAGCCAACCAAATCTTCAAAGTCACACATGGATCGATATGAGCCACCAAGAATTACTAGAAGCAAAGATTATACACAAAAAAAAATTTCCTGAGATGCGCAACACAAAATAATAACATAAAATCTTCATATAGATCGATGAACATTAAATTATCGAATGCTTTGTTCTTCCTTAACAATCTTCAATTTGTTTGTTGGTATCATTGAATGATGATGTGCATATCTAATAATTGATTAGGTTTTCCATCAATGACAACACCAAATGATAGTGGTAGTGTCTCTTGCCAAAATCTCCCCCTTTGGCATTGATGTCAACACTTAGTGAAAAATGACTAAGTGTCAAATCAGTACCAAGATAAACTGCACTGCCATCTGCAAAATTCTAAAAATACAACTCTCCCCCTGAGATGATTATACATTTTTCACTCTACTATTCTCCCCCTTTGACATCAATGGAAAAGGTAGGGATCTACATACCAAAAATGGATCAAACAAAATTATTATACAAAAATGCTTCTTGAACTTACATAAATTGGAAAATGTCTGCAAAATATTTCTTCAGATGGATCAAATTTGTGTCCCAGACTCTTTTGAGACTCTCCAGGATTGTTATGTGACCACAAATTAGGTAGGATTGTGTCTCTATAGATTCCAAGATTTTTGGATCACCAACTACCATAGTGTCTTCTCCTTCCTTTAGAGCGCTTGACATCATCTCAATCTTTGGACCAATTAGGCCTCTAAGTTCATATGCCCTTGCAACAATTTTTTCATTCTCATGCTTCAAGCTCTTTATTTTGTCAAACAAAGATATCACTTCTCCTTCTATCTTTCCAACACTGCAGGTTAAAGGATCAAACATTTCAAAAATAGTAGCTAGTTTTTTTTCTAGATCCTTAACCTTTTTCTCATTAGCTTCAGTAAATTTTGAAAAAGATAGGCATGATTTGTAGATCTTCCTACCTTCTGATAGATAATTTTTTACATTCTTCACACATGTGGGCTAAAAGGTTTTATCTTTAACATCATTTATTTCAAACCACTAAACATTTTGACATCAAATTCTTTCTACATTTTCACCATAACTGATTTCTCAAGTGACTCAAAGTGAGTACTTACAAAGTTGATAAGATTATTTAATTCAGCAGAGGAGGAACCGGTCAAATCTTTCTTATGAGTGGGCATTATCTTTTCCAGGACTCTAGATGCAAGATTCAAAAGTTCACTATCCTCAATATGGGACTTCAATAGTTCATTTCTAGATTTTTCTTGAACAAATGAAGCTACCTTCATTTTATGAATTGGGCTCAAGGTAGATAGTTCAATAGGACCTTCAATCAATTTTGGATCAATTTCTTCAAGTTGTTCTACCAAAAATTTCTTCACTGCCTCTATAGTGTCTCTTGATTGTACTGGAATTTCCTTCACATCAACTATCTTCTCTTCAACTATTGATTCCTCAGTTGCAGGTTTTGATTCATCTTTAGGGATCTCCACTTTTACAATTGATACATTTTCAAGTATCTCAACTTCCATAGGAATTTTTGTATTTTCCACTTCAGAAGGAATCTGAATATCCTCATAACCATCTTGTTTTTCTTTTTCTACTTCTCCTTGTGGACCAGATCGGACATCTTCAGCATGTGTTTCCTTGGAAACAACATCAATTTTGTCATTTAACAATATCTTCCTTAGCATTTTCTCAGTTTCTTTTGTAACCTCTTTAATCAGACCGTTCATGAACTTATTCATCCTTTTTTTTCTCTTGAATTCTTTCTTGGATTTATTCAGAAGTGTCTGTATGTCATCCATAGACATTATCAAACATAATTCAGCAAGGATTCTTTCTCTCATTTGCTCTTCTATTCTAGCATTGAGTCTCCTCATTTCCAGAATTCCATATAGACTTTTAGGCAAATTAGGCATTATTTCAATCAAAACTTTATCGAAAATATCCATATTTTTTATTGTTGCCTCCTCAAGAATTCTCTGATCAGATTTACCAAAAGATTTATACCATTTGCAAAGTGGCTTGAGATTCCCATCGTTAACCAAATCATTTTCAACTAGCTTCCACTGACATACCTGGTTTGTCAGTTTTTTCCTTCTTTTCTTGGTCATCTCCACCACAGGGCTTGCTTTATATAACTATTGCTACATTGGTGCCTCGATGCTTGATTTATCTAACTCCTGCATTAGACTTCGTCTCTTCATCCTCATAAAATGCCACATAGACTCTTTTGCTTTTATCTTTCTTCTTTTTTCCATCCTTACTGGATATCTTCACAGGGGTTGGCTTTTCTACATGAGTGGATGGGGGTGCAAAGCTCCTTGTTGACCTAGTTTTGGTAGAGGGTGTTGCCGAACTAGCTAATTGAGTTTTTACTACCTCCTTAGCTATTTATTTTGCTACTTCAGCTTCTTCCCTTTTCTTTTTGGCTTCTCTTATTTTCTCAAGGGGTATGCCCATACTTTCTCCAAACATTTATACCTCTTTTCTAACTCTTTTGGTTAGCATAGGTTTCTTGAGTTCATTGTGCACTTGTATGTTATTTTTTGCATAAGTATCGAACCTCTCTTCTGTTAGATCCAAAGGTTTGCTCAGTAAGTGTTGTGCATACATTTACAAAAATTTCTCTTCAACTTCGTAACCCATAGGCATGATCCAAATTGTTCTGGGATCAGCGGCTCCCATCATGTACTAATCAATATCCACCATAAAGCAGATTGTATCCTTATACTTCTCCACAATAGAAGTAGGAATACTCTCTCTTGCATGCATCATATTCTGAAAACTCTTAAAATATCCCTAGATAGCTGCATTCTTGGTTTTGATTTCAACAAATCTATGAAAAATATCTATGATTTGAGCAGCTACTAGTTTATCCTTTTGCCAATGAATCTTTCCAAATCTCGGAACCTCATTCATGAAATAGAAAAATAGGCATAATAGCAACTTTCCATATTTGAAATAATTTTTCTTTTCCTTCTTGATCTTCCCAAGATTCTCCATCAGCTAACTTCTCAGCAACTGACATAGGTCATAGTTTGCATTTTCCTTAACCATCTGATAGGCTATGTAAATGGTTGTATTAGACATAGAGTTATCTCGGCTAGAATGATAAATCTTGTACCCAATAACCATAGATCTAAATTTGACATCTACATCAACAATGTTATCAATTGTCATTGCTCTTATGTCATATTTAGAACCAGTTGCATCAGTGACCATTTGATTGTTCACTGATTTTAGAACAAGAAATCCACCAGAGGAACTCAAACCTATAAAAACACTTATAGCCTCTTTTGTTATCTTGAAGGGTATGTTCAACCACATGAATTCGGCATGAACTCGACTAAAGATATACCAGACCCATTCATTCTCTTCAAAGATGAAAAATTTCACAATCTGAGTGAATGTCTTCTTTTCTAGGGTTTTATATTCTAGTTTGACATAGAAGTCTTCTCTAATTATGTGATTGTTATAAAAAATCAATAGTTGAGAGCTTCCTAATTCTTCAATGTTCATGTGGATATATGCCCTAATATCTTCAGTGTGTAAAATTATGTGCAACATAGACAAAAATACTCCTAATGGGTCTGTCTCAAAATATTTGTAGGGATGCCATTTGAATTTGGGACAAGGTATGTCCTTGACTTCAACTACCAAAGGAGTATTTATTTTGACCAAATCACAAATTCACAGATTTTTCTGATAAATACCTTTTCATCCAATCAAAATTTGCTTTCTGGATCACTTCCCCACTTGATCTTTGCCTCAATTCACCAAGGTTTAGCTTAGAGCTCTCCAAAATTCTTTTCTCCAAAATGTAAAGTGACAAATGAAGAATAGAATTGGATTTTTATCACTTGCATTCCTAACCTTTTTTTTCGCAATAAATGCTTTTAACTTAACTCATCCGATTACCCTGTTTTTATGCACTATGATGGATAAATATTCTACGGACCACCAATGTTGTATATCACTTTCTCCAATGATTTCAACAACATCTGTAGAGCATCTATGCACCTACTGTACATATTCACATCCGGTGTCAATTACCGGTTAGGGGGTTAAATGATTTTCTTGACAACTCCCCCTAGGCCAAAGGCCTGAAACTAATTCCCGGAGGAATTACTAGAGGTAGGTTTTGGTGCTAGAAAATTTTCTTCAACAAAGGGATTTTTCTTCACCCATTTCTTTGGCATATGCTACCTAATCACATCTATAGTGACTTTTCATTTTCCCTTGATATCCTTTTGCATGTTTTTCTTTTCATTTACCAGAACTTTTATGTTGCAACATAATGTAGCAATGTGACCAAATTTGTTGCACTTATATCACACAAAATTTCTCTGTCCAGACTAGTTGTTCCATTGATTTCCTCTAACCTGCACTGGTTAGCAGTATTTCCAAGTCTATTGCATGTATAGCATCTAATATTTCTATGAAATTAGTTCATCACATTTTTGTATTCATTTGTCTTATGACCAAACTTATGACAATTAAAGCATTGACCTGAGAATGATGGACCACTTATTTCATTATAATTCTATATTGAGCAGTCATGTGCCCAAATTTATTGCAACTTAAATAGTATCCATTAAATCTATGAGCATTAGGTTGCCTTACTGGATACCTTCCAGATTTCTTCATTTGATTTCCTTGCCTCAATATCCTTTGTCCAGATTTTGAACTTTCTCCTTCTTCATATCCAAGACCTTTTTTGTCACCATCAGTCCTCTGACCTTTAATGAATTCATCAAGCTTGGCTGAGATAACTTTGAAC
Organism: Sequoiadendron giganteum; assembly: GCA_007115665.2. Classification (NCBI taxonomy): domain Eukaryota; kingdom Viridiplantae; phylum Streptophyta; class Pinopsida; order Cupressales; family Cupressaceae; genus Sequoiadendron; species Sequoiadendron giganteum. Next base: position 28,956,496 of record CM021100.1, read on the forward strand.
TTCTCCATGTACTCATTTATAGCAGCAAGTTCATTTATGAGATCATCCATGATGAGTCTATTTTTTGGCCTAGTTAGGGGACATAATCTCTTGTTATTTACTAAAGTTACCATAGACTTTGATATTATATGTTGACACTTTTATATAGTTTCTCTCAAACATAAGACATTTGGGATTAATTTCATTTTTGCCAGTTTTAATGATATTTACCTATTATGTGGACCATCTATATTAATCTTCCATGTGATTGATGGATGTTCTTTAAGGTGGTTATAGTTATGCAATTATTATGTGTACTAACATTGCCATGTAGACATGATTGAAATTCTAAGTTGAGAACTGAAGCCGCTAGCTGGTCAGGTTGAGGATTCATGTGAAGGTCAATTGGGGACGATAGTGGAAGATTCCCATGTCATCCACATGTAACCACGTTGTACCAATATTCAATAAAATTGAGAATTGCGGGCATTACTGCAGTGGTCGAGTCCACGTTTGGGCATGCATGTCTGAACTAATTCCCTACATGTGTAACCACCCTTTTACTCTCTTCTATGCTTTCCCTAAATGGAATCCTCTTAGTTAGTGGGATTTGATTTCCCTATTTAGTTGGTATAGAAAAGGTTTAGATCCTCCTTCCTTAGGAGTTAGCGAGCTAGGGAGTTAGTGATTCGACCCCCAAGTTATTGTACAAGCTGATAATCAGCCATACTTTTGTAATTTCATATTCTGATAAATGAAATAAGATTATGAGTTGAGTATCTGACTTTGCATTAGTTTAGAGGATACTCATCCAAGGGGGCCCACTTGGTGAGTAATCCATCCCTTTAGTTTAGTTAGATTAGTATTAGTTTTTTTTTAGTACTTAGTTAAGATTTTGGCATTGACTATTCCTGCAGCCACTAGAATTCCATTCTATGACTATTCCTGTAGCCAAAGCAGGTAGAGTAGTTTCCTATTTGATGTTCAAATTTTCCTTCTTGTTATGCATAATCAGTTACATTTGATTGAGTGATGTTCAAAATTTACTTTGTTTCCTTTCATGCAATTTAATTTTAGTATTAAGTTTTTCTTAGTTATAGAATGAAGGTGACTACTTTGAAGTTCCTAGTGCACATACTATGCTAACCCATTTCAATTTCACATCCTTGGGTTGACAATTTAAATGTACCTTCATGATGGTTAAGATGGCTATTTAGGTCAAATTTCCAATCTCTGAATCATGATAAGGGATTAGTTATTAAAATCATTGTAGGAGGCCAATATTTTTGGCGCCATTGTTGGGGATGGTGTCAAACTAGGGAGTCCTTTGGAGTCATTGATGGTTTTTTTGTTGTAGTATTTCTAGAATTTTCTCTTAGTGTTAGAAGTTATGATCCATTATTTTTTCCCACCCATTCTTTGTGTGAGTTGGATGATATTGAGTTGATATCGCATACATAGAAGAAGAAGAGATGCTTATGAGAGATTCCTTCATAATAATCTTGAGCCATTTAAACTAGTAGAGTGTCCAAATCTGCCTAGAAATGAAGAAGAAGAAGAGCCACAACCCTTTGCTGATATATTCCCTAACTTGACCAGTTCTGAAGTTTCCCTTGAAGAACAAAATCCTATTGAAGAAACCTTTATTCTAGAATTTCATCAAGCAGGCATGGTTGATGCAAATGGAGATAGGCCTAAAAGGTAGAACCAACCAACTTTTCCTTTTCCCATTGTTGAACAGAAAGAAGTAGATAACCTCAAAAATATTCATGCTTCAGTCCTTTCTAAATTCTATGGACTTGTCATAGAATATCCTGATACCTTCTTGTTTGATTTTGATATACTCTACAAAATCTATGACTATAATACTAATTCCCATAGACTTAAGCTATTTCCTACTACTTTGGAAGAGGTTCCATTGAGATGGTTTATGGGCCATGGCAGAACCACTATACAAACTTGGGAAGATATGAAGACAAAGTTTCTTGAAAAATACAAGGAGTATTCTAGGGGTAGTGACATGGGAGGAGGTGACATTTTTAGAATGCAACAAAAGGAATATGAGAGCCTAAAGGATTTCATTTCAAGGTTTATGTTTTTTCTATAGAAATCTCCACATCATATACTTAATGAAGACTCACAAAAAAAAAAAATTCCTAAAAGGAATTAGTGAAAGTTGCACTGATGCCTTGGACTTGATGGCAGGAGGAGATATCACTCAAGTCCCTTGGGAAGATATCAAGAAGATATGCCAAAAATATTCTAGGGAAGATTCAAAGAAAGGAAGAGCCTACCAATCCTCTATGAGTAAGTCATCTAGCAGTGGAGTCTCAAGGATGGAGATTACTAATTTGTTGGGTTATTTCAAGTAGGATATAATCAACAATCTAGATACTTAGCTAGATACACTTCAATCTAAGAATAAACATGAGGAGGCAAAGGAAATGTTGATAGAATATTGCCCTCATTACATACAAAAGAAGAGGGACTATAGATGCAAGGTGATAGCTAACATTGACAGTAAGCATATTCCACCTGAGTTCAAACCAATCCAGGATGAGGAAGACCAAGTCTAATTTTTTGTACAGAAAAGGCCATGGGCTTCAAGACAAGGTATGCCACCAAATCCATTATCTTGTGTTGGACCATATTTGAATTCTTATTCATCTGGTAACTAGTGGCAGCCACCCTGTCCATCCAACTATGGAGGATACCCACACCAATATTGGAATAACCCTCCCAATGCTTGGTCCAATCATAAGAATTCCTTACCTCAATGCAAGTAACCTCAGGGGAATTTGTAGCAATTTCATGGACCTTGGCAACCACCTCCAGGAAACTAGTAGCAAACATCTCAATGGAGAGGTGGCTGGCAATGGCCAAACAAGACAACCAGCTATATGCATCCATCTTCTCAACCTCAACAACTTGCTATAGTGCCTCCTCCTACTAATCCAAGTGAAAACCTAACCAAACCTAACTAGTTACTAGCCCAAGCCACACCAAACCCAACTAATAAACCATAGTGTTGATGGTGAAAATGACACAAACAACGTTAAAACAAAATATTTCTACTCTATTTCTCCTGAAAAATAAAGACAACATATAGTAGCCTAACTCCCAAGGTCCTGGTAGTTGGTTCTCAACTGTCTGGTGTCACTCAATCAGTTCATGCAACTGTAATATTCAAGGGGCTTGTGCTGGTAATAAAAAGATTCAAGTGATGACTCATTTTACATAGCTGTTTTAGTATATCAATGGGGTTTCAAATAAAAGAAAAAGATAGGTCAAAGTATAATCTAGTAAACATGAATAAAACTTATCTAGCATCCGGACATATATCTTCAATAATGAATGTTTTTCTAATCAGATCAAAAAAACCGTAAGATGACACAATCTATAGAATAATCTATACCATTGCATACATTTTAGGTGCTTAATTAACTTCACAATTACACATCACAAATACTTCAAGGATTTTCAAAACAACACACATTCATTCATCATCAAGATTATAGATCAATAGACTTCAATAAATTTAATTCAATGATAATCTAACAAGATAATCCTTAAATCTGGTTTCCTCTAATGACTTTTATCACATAAGAAACTATCATGCTTTAGCACAATCATGAGCATTCAGATAGATTATAACTTATCAGCCTTATCAAATAAAAAACAACAACTCAATTCTAACTCCATATTGCGTAAACTTGTAATTCTATTAAGTAAAAAAAGATCAAGTACAATGTATCTCTGTAAATCACTACCAAAATTCTATCTCCTAATCTCAGGTAAGCCAATCCTATTCTCAATTAGCCAACCCTTACATTATGATACCCCCAGGGTATTTATAGATGTACAAAAACTAGAACTCCACTTCTATTTTAGGTCATCCACCTTTTCAGGAACTACAATTCTCTTGGAAACTAAGATCAATTTGATCTTGAGTTCTTACATTAGACAATTAGTTAAACTTATAGAATAGAAAGTAGAGAGAAAAATAAGTCATGCGCTCCAAAAATTGTCAGTGTTGCATGCAACATGCAAAGAAGGAAAAGTCATGCATGCATTGATTTTATGCATGCAAAGTTGGATCTGCTATGAACTCACCATAGCTGGTGAAGACTTGTTGTAATGTATCTATTTCTATCCCATCAACCCTACTATCTTCAACCTTTATTCAATCTAGTTCTATTGTAGCAAACTCCCTCATACCTTTTATCTTTGTCAATTCTCTCCCAACAGCTTTTATTTCTTCTTTAACATCTATTAACCGATCCATTATCAAATCTTCCTCATCATCCTCTTTCTGCATGAGTCCTTTGAACCTTTCATCCCACTTCTCTTTTATTTGACTCAAAGGCATGCCATCTTTTGTTAACACATTCACATCTACAATGATAGCAATGACTACTTCTAGCTCTTCCAACTGCTCAGTCAAACTATTAACAGCTTCTTGGATCTCATCCTTGTGTTTACACAAGAAGTCAATTCTAAAACAGAGTATACAAGAAGTTTTATCCACAAAATCCTTACTATCCTCCTCAAGTATTGATTGCTCTAGAAGAGTATTTAAAGGCAATGCACTCACTCTTTCTAACTTCTGACTGTATTCTTTATACTCTTCTTCTTGCTTCTCCAATGCCTCAATGTATAGATGCATCTCTTTTATTAACCCTTTTGTATCCTTGTAGGCTTCAAAACCTTCCACCAAAACTTCACCTACCTCTCGGTTTAACTTGTCTACCCATCGGTCTACCGTCTCCGCTTTGCCTTTTACTTGTACCAAATCATCTACCTCCTTTTTTCTTAACAAAATAGGAGTCTCAATGGCTGCTACCTGTTGTGATATTGGAGATTAGACATTCTTCAAGAATGAATGTAATTGATCCAATTGAGCTTTAAGCTCATCCTTATTTTGTTTATCTTTGATCATTCTTGACTTAGTTGTTGAAGCCACCACATCAACCAAATTCATCTGTTGATTCCTAGTGGGCCTTCCCAAGTTGATAGTACTCAACTGATAATTTGTTAGCTGCATGTCCCCTACCTCCTTTTTTGTCGTTGGCATGGCACATTCAGCAACAATCTCTCCTTTATCTGTGAGTCGGGTAGAATGTAGAATCTTGGCCTTCTTTTTAGGCCTCTCCTACTCAATTCCCTTCATCATATCCTCCCAATTGAGAGGTTGTGAAGGTGTTAATGCCCTCTTCTGTAGGTCCAATTTTAGCAATTTAGGAGCACTTAGAGCAGTAGTCATCATAGAGGAAGAGGAAGCAATAACTGTAGAAGGTGGCTGCATATTTACCTGGATTTGAGAGTCAACCCTTGATTTCTCTTGTTGTTCTTGCACTGTATGCATCTGCACAAGCCTTTCAACCTCTTCCCTATATTTCTATTCTTTTATTTTCTTGTCTTCCTCTTCTTTCCACAACCTCTCTTCTTCCAACCGATCCTTCTCCACTTTTTCCTTCTCTATTCTTTCTCTTTCTAGAGCTTCCCTTTTCTAGAGCTTCCCTTTCCAATTTCTCTTTTTCCAAAGCCTGTAGCCTTTCTTTTTCTAGTTTTTCCTTTTCAATTCTTTCCCTCTCTAGTTTTTGTTTCTATTGAGCCTCTTTTCTTTCCTTTTCTAATCTCTCGACCTCTAAAGCTTTAAGTTTTTCTACCTTTGCTTCTTTTTCTTGATGCTTCCTAACCAGCTCTATAGTATCTTTCTCCTTTTGCAATTGTGTTGCTTCCTCTTCCTTTTGGCGAGCTTCTTCTGCAAGTTTCAACTTAGCAATCAAGATTTCTTTCTCCCTTTGGTTTCTTTCTTTCTCCTCCTCAAGATCATGGATATTTTATATCAACTCTAACTTATCATTCTCTTCCTTTATCTTGAGTTCTTGTTCCTTTTGTAACTGCTATTTTTCTATCCCATCTGCTACCTTGGTATCAATTTCCTTTTATTTATCTACTGCAACCCTTGCATCAGAATCTCTCTTCACATCTTCAAACAACTTCCATTGATCTTATTGTGTCAAAGTCTTCTCAATATCCTCCTCTACAGGCATGTTTTCTTACATATCTTTGTCTGACTCAGTTTCATCTGAATCTATCGCTACCTCCAGAACTTCTTCCTCCACTTCTTTTCCCTTAGCAGTTTTAGCCATGCAATGAAGAGCTCCTTCTTGAATTTCTTTACTCTTCTTTCTTGTAATTGGGGCTTGAGTGGATGATTCACCTAATGTAGGTGTTGAAATAGCAAATCCTACCAGAACATCTCCTTCTTGTGCTTCCTCTTCATCCCCTACTGCCTCAAGTTCTATCTCATCAATATCTGGGGGAAATAACTCCAATGGCTCTTTAGGAGGTGTCTTCTTTTTAATCCTTTTATATCCCTTACCCTTCTTAAGGACTAGTCCTTGGGGAGCTTGTGTTCTTAACATTAACCACTGCACACTCCTATCCAATACTGTCCTTCCAATTTTCTTAATATCAATGCTTTCCTCACTGTCCCAATCAACTGGATCCAGACTCTTGGTGCCAATTTTGAAAGCTTCATAGGATGGATCCAACACAATTCCATCATCTACCAATGTGTCAAGAATGTTTTCTTTAACACCAAGCTCTGACATGAGTGAGACTGATAATCTTTCATAATTCTTCTTTCTTAAGTCATACTCATCTTGTCGGTCACTCTAGAAGTCTTCTAACAAATTGAAATGTTTAGTAAACATCAAAGCCAACAAGGCATGCATCTTACCCTTTGGATCAAAATACTAATGAGTTATGTATAATCCTAACTTCAATTGTATCAGCTCATTACAAACCACTTTTTCTCCTACCAAGTGTTGATAGCTATATTCACCCAACTTCATGGGGAACTTATGACATCCAGTTTTATGTTTGATACCAAACTGAGCATTAACTCCAAGAGCTTGATATAAAAACTCCATTAGCACTATCCTATTACTACAGCACCTTGGAAGCAAATGTGGGTGGCCTTCAAAACCAAATAACCTAAAGTATGTAAATTTGGGGTATTGGATGTACCAACATCCCCATTGAACAATGAATGCCATGGCTTCTTGACTTAACCAGTATCCTACATCTCCATTCAATTGGTTGATGATCACATATAAAAATGCATCATTGACTCTTCTGAAATGAGTCTCAGCAACCTGAAGAGATAATTGGTCATAGTGCTCCCATACCTTCTTTTGTCCATCCAAGGCTCCCATTATTCCCACTCTATTCAAACCTGGGAAAACACCCAACCTTGCTGTGGCATATACAATGTAAGAAGTCATAAAGAAGCACTTGGTTTCTTTGATCCTTATTAACTGATTATGTATGGCATCAGAGACAATCATTGACCAATCAAACTATTGTTCACCTTTCAAGATGGTTTGAATAAAAGGAAACATCCACTCCTTTAAGTAAAATGCATCCCTCTTCCCAAACACCCTAGACAACATCACGATCAACCTTGATACCTATTCATAGAAATCTGCCCTCTTTGGGTGGTCTACAAGCTTGGTTAGAGATTTCTTTTCTGTCTTCAACCACTTCTTGTTCAAGTGAGATTTATTCAATACATTATACTTACTATATTTCTCCAAGGCCTCTGCCTCATTCAATTGCACCAAGTTCTTTGGGTCTGGAACATTAAATATACTTTGGAATGCTTGAGGAGTGAGATTAATAATCACATTATCTTGTGAATCCATGCATAGTCTGGTAATAGGATTGTAAGCACTGGCTACTGTCATGATTAACACCGGGCACTGGACAAATATAGGAAATAAAGTGATATGAGCTAACCCAGAGCTGACAATTATTTCTGTAGTCACTATAATATCCTTGTCAAATGCTTTTGAATACCACTACTCAAAATTGTATTGACCTAAATTGGTATCAGTGGTATGTGACCAATCTGATTCGACTTTGCTCACTTTTACCATAGGAATCCTGCGATTATACCTCAAGGTATAAGGCAATTGTTCTAGCTTCAATTTCTTTGGTTTTGGTGTTGTCTTTGATGTTTCTGTAGGCTAGTTTCTCCGAGCAGCTTCCCCTGATGTTCCTGACATCTTTGAACTTTCTTGCAAGCAAAAACCTCTAATTAGATCTTTAGATATCATTATAAAACATTCTTTAAAAACCATACCTTTCACATATGCACCAGAGATGGAACCAAGCAGAAACATAATCTAAACAATCTCTTTTACAACACTACCCGATTTGGAGCCAAAAATCGATATAGATATTTCACTAACATTGAACGGGTTCGGAGTCGGAACCAGGAAGGTGATCGGAACTGGGATCGGAATGGAAAATAGATTTGGTTTTTCTTCAAATTCTTATACTTTCATATTCTATTTCTATTCTACCTCCACTTCCAAATAGGTCATTGTTATTTTGATAGAAGATTTCTTTATTTTACACGAAGCCAGAAACGGGGTGAAAAACGGAATCGACACCTTTTGCAAAACAAAATTCTCAAATTCAAGATTGATTATGATCTCGTCTCCACCTAGGTTGATCATGACATCATCCAAGACTTTAATCGACTTAACACATAACTTCATGGCCTTAAACTAGGTGATTTAAAATGACATGGGGCTTAACCTGGAACTCCATAGAACCTTCCTCATATGACCAGGGGCGATTGAATTTCTAGGGCATCATTTTTTAATCTTTTAAAGTGATCACATACATACACGAAACCCTAAACTAACAAAACATAGTAAAACTAGGGCACGGATTTAACCTAACGAATGCGTAAAAATGAAAACCCTAAGTAAAAAAAAAGATTCAATTAACTCTAACTCACTTTAAAAACATTAATCTTCCTCACTGTAAATCCCTAATCCAACCAATGCTATTTAAAACCTCAATTTAATCTAACTTACTGAAAATCAAAATAGCACGATGTGATCATGACTAAAATGTGAAAGTGACCGTGCCCTAAAACATAAAGAACCCAAAAACAAAAGTAAAAGAACTAACGAAACAACCAAACAAACAAATAAAGCAAGAACCTATTCAAACAAGCATACCAAGAATCATGAACTCATTTAAAAGAGAAATGATTCAAAGCACGACCAAACACTAAAAAAATGCAATAGTAAATAAATGAAGAACAACAATGATAAGAAACCCTACCTCGAACGCAGCAAAACCCTACTAACCTTCTAAACTGATTCACAAGGAATAAAATTCCTTTCTTTTGATGAATTTGCTCAAACAAACTCTATCGCTGCTCTATCGTGCTCCTTAATCTCTTAACAATGACGATAATGATTCATTTAATCCTTAATGAAGGTAAAAATGAGGATTTCTACCTACACGAGTAGCTGTCATTAATGCATTAAAATGCAGTTAATGCGGAGTCGGAACTGAAAGAGAACCAACACTTCACAACAATGTGACTTCAGTCAAAAAGTCAACAATCCCGAAAAATGGCGACGGCGGAACTGAAATGGGAAACTGATTTGAAACTTTTAAGAAATTTCCAAACCTCATTCTAATTCTGGTTCTGGGTCTGCCAACTAAACACAAAACAAAACCAAACACAAAAAGTAAAACAAAAGGACTTAGACCAAAACCAAAAAGTCAAAACAACGGAGGCGGGGGCAGAATTGAACATGATTTTGAAATTTTCGATAAGGACCAACTTAACACCTACTCCTGCTCCAGGTCCACTGAAGACAAAACAAAAGACAAACAAAAGACTATCGGGATGGGAACCAAAACAAGTTTGAAAAGAACTTTCAGAACCTAATTCAGATCCAGTTCCAGTTCCAACAGACTCAATCAAAGAAAAACACAGTATTGGCAAAACAAGACTCCAAAACTTTGTTTCAAAAACAATCAAGGATAAATAATAACAAGGGGGACCCATTTTGACCAAGGCAAAATATGGGGTGGTTATGCAAGGCATAAAAAATGGCGAGTCGACTGGGAAAATGGTTTACCCATTTTCAAGATACCCAAAGAAAATTTCAGTCACCCAAAAACTCTTTGACTCATAAACACTTTAACTTGAATAAGATCGGATATTTTTAGAATAAGTTTGAGCTAGAATCTCAGATGTATGTGCTCATGAGTTATTTGTGAATCTGAGTGTGTTCTTATATTGTGCATCATTCTTTATAGATACTTTCTCTACTCTTTGAACAACCATACCTAAACTTCAAGCTACAAAGGTTAATTCTCTTAACTATCATGCAGTAAAATCTTGGGTATTGCTCCATTGCCAGACAGGCATTCATAGCCCTGATGGAGATACCTCTAGTTCTCTCAAAGCATTGCTCTACTACCAGCCAAGCATCCATAGCCCTAATAGAGATACTTGATTACCCACTTGATATTGAGCTTTCCTTTTCTTTCTTTCTTTTCTTTCTCTTTTTTTTTTTACTTCACTTGTGGAAATTCTTTCATGCATCTTTCTCAATACTCAGATTCAATGAATCTAAAATGTGGGTTGAGAACTACAATGGATTTCATGATAGTCTTGGAATCGTATTTTCACTTGAACTAAAGGTAGAGTCATTCTAAAAAACATAGGCATTTACTCATGCAGATTTTTTATCTAATTTGGTGACAAATTCTTGATGACAATTCATGAAATATTCACAATGTATCTTCTTATCTTTAAATAACCTCTCAAACCCAAACTAGAATGATCATAAGACATAAGTTTTAGAACAAAATCCTTTTCAATGATGATAATGAAAATTCCTAAACCAATTTCTCTCCTAGTACCAATAGTATACCTTGAATAACAACCCCAAGTCTTGAGATGGGCAAAAGAAAAATCCCCAACGAAACAAAACACAAAAAAACAAGCAAAAACAACACAAAGAAAACAAATAAAACAAAAACAAACCACAAAGAAAACTAAAAACCTAAAAACAAAAACCCAAACAAAAACCTAGACAAAAACCTATGATACAGTATAGTACATTTTTCCTTTTAAAAACATCAGACCTTCTATGCACCAAAATAGTGCTTAAGAAATTGACCATTAACTGGTAATGGAACAGGATCTCCTGTTAAGGTACTCAAACGAAAATCATTCTCGCCTAATATTTCAGCCACTTGATAATGACCTAACCAAAGTCTATCAAACTTCTGATGATCTCCCTTCTTTTCTCTAGCCTTATCCCATAATAACACAAGATCTGATATTCTAAAGGCTTTTATCTTGGCTCTTTTGTCAAACCAATGCTTTACAATGGCTTGATGTTTAGAGAATTGTTGCAAAGCATCATCTCTTTGCTCTTCCATATTTAACAAATTAAGTAGTCTAACCTCAATCCTATCATCGTTATTATAAAACTCCCGCATAAACTTCAGAATAGGTATTTGCAAATGAATGGGGAAGATTGGATCTTGGCCATAAACTAACTTAAAAGGTGAATTTCCTAGGGCTGCTTTGATTCTGGTTCGATAGGCCCATAAGGAAAATCTCAACTGTGTATGTCAGTCCCTAGGATTACTTTCTAACAACTTCTTTATAACTTCCTACAAGTTTTTATTTGTGGATTCAGCCATTCCATTCCCCTAAGGTTAATAATTGGAAGAATACTTCAACACAATCTTATGCTCATATGCCCATGAAATAAACTCAGCAGAAGAAAAAGCAGGGCCATTATCACATACCAGAGCAAATGGAACTCCAAACCTGGTTGTGATGTTCTTTGTCAGAAACTTGATGACCACCTCTGTGGTGCTATTCTTGCAAGGTTGTGCCTCCGTCCAATGTGTGCAGTAATCAGTTGCAATCAAGATGAATTTATGACCTACGGAAGAATTTGGATTAATCACACCTACAAAATCATGTGCCCATTATGCAAACAACCTTACCTCATATACTGGTTTTAGGGGCATTGTAGGATTCCTTTCTCTAGATGCAGAAGTTTGGCATACATGACAAGTCCTGTAGTGTTGATGTGCATCTCTAAACACATAAGGCCAATAGTAGCTTGATCTTAAAATCTAATGAGCCAAAGCATCAATAGATCCATGTCCTATTCCATGCCTTCCATGAAATTTAGAAATAGCATGCTTTGCTTCTTGCTGATCCAAACAGCGTAAATAGATTCCTTGAAAATTCTTCCTATAGATTGATCCCCCTTTGAGCATGCAATGGGCACTCTTCATCCTCAATGCTCTCCTTTGAGTAGCATTCATTTCTTTTGGAGACTTGTTATTGAGGAGGAAGAAAACTAAATTTGTATACTAGGGATCCTTTGTGAATGATTGAACCGTGTATTGTTGACAGGTAATACTTTTGTCCACTTTTGCCATCGCCTTTGACAAACCTTGGCCTCGAACAAGTTTCATTGGGTGAATATCCAGGTCAAATTCTTGTAAAATGGCCATCCATTTTCCTCTTTGTTCCCCTAATTCACTTTGCATCAGAAGAGACTTCACAGCTAGATCTGGAACTATGGCCATTACTTGACTTCGAATTATGTAATGCCTAAAATTCTTCATTGCGAATACCAATACAAAGGCTTGCTTCTCTATTGGTGAATACCTTATTTCTGCATTCTTAAAGGGCAAGCTCATAAAATCAATCAGCCTCTCCTCATTCTCCTCTCTTCTCTACGTCAAAACTGCTGCACATGAATGTTTAGAAGGAAAAGAGTAAATGTAGAAGGGTTTTAGATAATCTAGGCTTGTCAAAATAGGTACCTCAGATATAGATTGTTTGATCTGCATAAAATTAGACTTAGCCTCTTCACCCCATTCAATCTTTGAATCCTTCTTCATCATTTCATTGAGGGGTTTGACAATCTCTGCAAACCCTGTTATAAACTTCCTGTCAAAATTGATCCTTCCAAAGAAAGATCTCATTTCCTTCTTGCTACCTAGTTTTGTCAGTTTCAAGATGGCCTCTACTTGATCATGATCTATGTATATTCCCTCCTCAGAAATGATGTAACCCAAGAGCTTCCCTTCAGATACTCCAAATACACATTTCTTTGGGTTGAGAGAAACACCATAACTTATACATTTCCTTAGCACCTTTTCCAAGTCAGCAGCATGGTCTTCTTTATTTCTAGAGAAGATGGTCAAATCATCTACATAAATAATTATGCATTTTCCTATCAGATCCTTGAAATCTACATCCATTGCTCTTTGAAAGGTAGCACCAGCATTTATGAGACCAAATGGCATCCTTCTATAGGAAAATGTGCCCCATTTAGTGGTAAAAGTAGTCTTCATTCTATCCTAATGACTAACCAGGACCTGATTGTATCCTGAATACCCATCCAAGAAAGACATCATCTGAGATCCATTGACCTTTTGCAATACTTCATCAAGAGAAGTTAATGGATAGTTGTCCTTCTCAGAGGCCTTGTTCAAATTCCTAAAATCCACACATAACTTGATCTCACCATTCTTCTTCCATACAGGAACTAGATTGGCCACCCAAGTAGAGTGTCTAACTAGAAATATTATTCTTGTAGCCAAAAGTTTCTGCACTTCCTTCTGAATTAGAGGCTCAATTAATGCATTGACCGAGCGTTGATTTTGGTGAAATGGCTTGGCATCTGGCTTGAGAGGTATGGTGTGAGTAATCACTGAAGTGTCAAAAGTTTTCAAGTCATCATAACTCCAAGCGATCGCCTCAATATTATGTTTCAAAACTTTGATTATCTCATCCTTAATTTCCAGAGGACAAGTCTTTTCTATAAGAACATTTCTTTCTGCGCCTGAGAGAGTCAAATTAACAGATACATACTTACCTCCCTCACTCCTTCTAGGCACTCTTTGATAAGCTTGTGGATCCGAATCAAATATTCTTTCTAATGCTATCATCCCCTTTGGAATGTTATTGCTCTTTAGCTCCAATATCCCTTCTGGACTATTATTTTTCAGATCCCAATCTCCCTGATCTCTGTCAATTTCATCAATTATTTGTCCCCGAAATACATCAGAACTCTCCAAAAATGCTAAAATGTGTTGATCATCATTAAATACTTGGAAGTGTCTGATATTGTCATGAATTGCTGGAACTGAAATCAATTCTACTGAAAACCTCTTCAGATTTGAGTCTTGCATAGGCTCTAATGTACTAGCAGCAACAACAAGAGCATTTGCAATCTGATTTGCTTCCCTTGGAATGAGAGTAATCCGAAAGGCATCAAAATCTTCAATTCAATTCCAAACCCTGTTCCTATATGTAGCCAATCTTTTGTTATGGCATGTGTATTGGCTACATACCTATTTCACAATCACCTTAGAATCTCCCATCACTGTAAGAGCAGTTACCTTTTTCTTATGAGAAAACATAAGCCCATGAGCAAGTGCTTCATATTCTGCCACATTGTTAGTGCATCCAAACTACAATCTATAAGAAGCAAAGTAAGTCTTCCCTTTTGGGTTGGTTAGCTCAATACTTGCTTTACTTCCTGCTTCAGATTTAAAACCATCAAATTTAAGGGTCCATAATTGATCTTTGGCTAGAGGTTCCTTCTTCTTAGGTATAACAAGGGATGACTAGCTTGTGACATGTGGTGGCTTGGACTTTAGCTATTTATCAAAATATAACTCAGGACAGAGTTGAGTTGAGGATTTTTCTATGTTTTCAGCATGTCCAAGAATTACTTCCTAAACACCCTCTTGAGTCAAATTACAATCCAACTCACTTCTTATCAATTCCCTGGGTATGGGAAAAGTATGTGGGGTAGGTGTATCGAATAGGAACTGGGACATCTGAACTTCCTTTTGAACTTCAGAACAAACAACTTGAATTTGTTCTTCTAGTGAAAAACCTTCCTGTTGAGAAAGACTAGCCCGTGTAAGAATAGTTACATCCTTAACTTGAAAAGAAAACTCATTGATGGGGGTCTAGGCTTGTTCTTCTTGACATATATTTTGATGTTGATCTACATGACTTAGAATATCTAGGCATGAATGACATGTTAACTCTGAATGATTATGATAGTGAATCCTACACCAATTAGGAAGTAATAAACTAAATAAGTCTATTTCTCCTCCTAAAACCATCCTATCTTGTTGTAGTTTTATTATTAAAACCTACTGGTTGATGCAGATCGTCGGGTCACTATGATCTAAAGGTAATGTGTTGTTAGGACTAACTATAGAAAAAGTGAGTATTTCCTCTTGTTTGTAAACACCTATCTCAGTTTCAAAGAATGCCACTTCATTTGAAGCATCATATTCTGTGATCATGTGCTCTAGCCTAGGTTCACTTTAATTTCTTATTTGTGTGGCAACTCCCTTCCATGGTAACCACATGTGCAAAAAATCCAGGGACAGATACCCCCCTATGATTTTCATTATCTCCCTACTTAGAAGCATACCATATGTCTTTGGGATGTTAGCTACTTGGATATCTATATAGGTCTGGATCCTTGGGTCTGATCCAACCTACACATGCATGTTCTTCAATTCAACTACAACATTGAATTCATTTTTATCCAATTGAATCACCTTTTTATTGGTTGGAATAGGACTCAATCCTAACTTTTTAAAAATTGAAAAGGGCATGACATTCCCTGATGCGCCAGAATCTAATAAATAGTTGTGCAGATTCTTTCCAAAGATTCTTAAACTTAACAGAAAGGGTGGGGTACTAGTCTTACCTTTATACATATCTGCATTTGTCTCTTTTGCTGGAGTCACCTTACCTTTCCCTTTTAGGCGATCTGCCTCTTCCAAAGCTTTTAATACCACCTCTCATTGATTTGGGCACCACTTCATGATGTCAAAGAAAGATAGTGATGTCTTCTGCCTTTGTAATTCTGCAACAAAATCAAACTCTGAATCATTCCTAACTTGATACTTAGGAAAAGGAGGTGAATTACCTTTATTTTGAGAATCATAAGGTCCCTTTGGTGGGGGTGGATTTTTATCTGCATTTTGATTTGGTGGAACCATATTGTTTGGGGGTGAAGATGTAGTGAACGGCCACTTATTCTGATTTCTTAGAAAGTGACCACCCTTAGATTGGAAAGCTTGAGCATCATAGATGTCATCCTCTGGATCATTATCCCCTTGCATGGGAAATTGATACTTCTCTTCAATATTCTCAAAATTCATTATAGTACTGACTAGCCCATTATCCTGATTCGAATTTCTTGCTGGAGGATGGGAATTAGCCTGTGCAATTTTAACAATCTTCTCCATTTCTGGGCAATTAACCTCAAAATGTGCTGCAATATCATGTAGCCTACACCAATTGGTCATAAAATTCAAATCAGCAACATTAGCAGTATGTGGTCTCTCCTCACCTGTTTGATAATTATGGGGAACTCCCCTATTGTTAGGTCTAGTATTCCACTGTCTATTATTGTTGTTGTTATTGAAACTTTGAGTATATCCTCTATTTTGATTTTGATAATTTTGATTTGAGGAATTCAGACCTTGAAAGTTTCTATTGGTGTTCTGATTTTGGTTCTGATTAGAGTAATTACCCTAATTGTTATAATTTCCCTGATTGTTGTAATTCTAGTTTTGATTATGGGGAGTGTTTTTCCTAAGCTACGCCATGACATTTGACATATGAGAGAGATTTTTCTTGAGATTCTCTACCTCACTTGTGAGTTGAACAGTTTTTTCATTCTGCACATTTTGAATTATGGCTGGGGAATGGACATGGGTTGGTCCTCCCCCTTGTTGTGGTTGATTTTGAGGTTGTTGTTGTTGAGGTTGATTAGAGGAATCTTTCATGTTATTGCCAAAGAAGGGCACAGTGGGTGGAGCTTGTAACTCATATGTAGGTCCATATTGGGAATAAGACATCCCTAGGATAGTATTGTATAATGGTGGATTAGGCATCTGATAATTCATTGGAGGAAGAGTTGCTCCTAACCCTCCAGATTGCAAACTTATCTGTTGTTGTAATTTGATGGGCAAATGATAAATCTTAGACAGTGAATCAATCTCAGGAGGTTCATAAGTTCTTTGCAAGAACAAGCCAATCAAAGGATCAACAACTCTCAAATATGTCTGTATGGCCATAGCTTTTGGTACTAAGTAAGGCTCTTGTAGCCTATGATACATCCTTTGGAACCTAGTGTTGAACAAGGGCAATGGTTCATGATGTTCCTTTCTTATGGTGGAAAACTGGTGATATAATATTGCAAGGTCCACATAAACCCTTAATTGATTAATAAAAGCATTTTCTAAATCTCTCGAACCGAGAATAGATCCCTAGGGTAGATTTAAATACCAATTATATGTCATATCTCCTAAACAGTAGGGAAACAATCAACATACCACATCTTGATGAGAAACTTGAGCTCGTGTGCAAGCATCTTTGAATGCCTGTATATGCTCCTCAACACTTCTTGATTCTCCATGCATGTATTTAGGACAAAACTTCTTTGGGCTCTTTGGTAAATCATGGAATCCTCCAGGAATAGTCCCTAATGGGGAGGGATTATTCATAAAGTAAGCCATCGGTGGGATTGGTTGGGAAGGTGGTGGTGATGCAAGACAAATTGGTGGTGATAAAGGCCTATTTGGTGGTGGTGTGGGTGGATTTGGTGGAAATCCAGGTGGAGTAAGCGGTGGTGGTAACGTAGATATATCTACCCTATGAGCATGGGGTCTAGATCTAACCAAGGTTTGAAGTTCTTCAAATGGTTGAGGATTAGTAGAGGATCTGAGAATCCTCTCATATCTCTTCAGTGAAAAAAATCTTCTGCGAGCTAGCTTTTCCTTTTAGGCCCTCCTTCTAGTGCCAATTTCTATTGATGGTGAAAATAACACAAACAATGTTAAAACATAATATTTCTACTCTATTTCTCCTGAAAAAGAAAGACAACATATAGTAGCCTAGCTCCAAAGGTCCTGGTAGTTGGTTCTCAACTATCTGGTGTCACTTAATCGGTTCATGCAACTATAATATTCAAGGGGCCTGTATTGGTAATAAAAAAATTCAAGTGATGACTCATTTTACCAAATTGTTCTATAAATCACTACCAAAATTCTATCTCCTAATCTCAAGTAAGCCCGTCCTATTCTCAATTAGTCGACCCTTACAATATGATACCCCCAGGGTATTTATAGATGTACAAAAACTCGAAATCCACTTCTATTTTAGGTCATCCACCTTTTTAGGAACTACAATTCTCTTGGACACTCATATCAATTTGATCTTGAGTTCTTAAATTATACAATCAGTTAAAATTAGAGAATAGAAAGTAGAGAGAAGAAGAAGTCATGTGCTCCAAAAACTATCAGTGTTGCATGCAACATGCAAATAAGGAAAAGTCATGCATGCATTGATTTTATGCATGCAAAGTTGGATCTGCAATGAACTCATCATAGCTGGTGAAGACTTGTTGTAATGTATCCATTTCTGGCCCATCAACCCAGCTATCTTCAACCTTGATTCGATCTAATTCTGCTGCAGAAAACTCCTTCATACCTTTAATCTTTGTCAATTCTCTCCCAACAGCTTTTATTTCTTCTTTAATATCTATTAACCGATCCATCATCAAATCTTCCTCATCATCCTCCTTCTGCATGAGTCCTTTGAACCTTTCATCCCACTTCTCTTTTATTTGACTCAAAGGCATGCCATCTTTTTTTAACACATTCACATCTACAATGATAGCAATGACTACTTCTAGCTCTTCCAACTGCTCAGTCAAATTATTAATAGCTTCTTGGATCTCATCCTTGTGTTTACACAAGAAGTTAGTTCTAAAACGAAGTATACGACAAGTTTTATCCACAAAATCCTTATTATCCCCCTCAAGTATTGATTGCTCCAAAAGATTATTTAAAGGCAATGCACTCACTCTTTCTAACTTCTGATTGTATTCTCTATACTCTTCTTCTTGCTTCTCCAATTCCTCAATGTATAGATGCATCTCTTTTATTAACCCTTTTGTATCCTTGTAGGCTTCAAAACCTTCAACCAAAATTTCATCTACCTCTTGGTTTAACTTGTCTACCTATCGGTCTACCGTCTTCGCTTTTCCTTTTACCTGTACCAAATCATCTACCTCCTTTTTGCTTAACAAAATAGGAGTCTCAATGGCTGCTACCTATTGTGATCTTGGAGAGGAGACATTCTTCAAGAATGAATATAATTGATCCAATTAAGATTTAAGCTCATCCTTATTTTGTTTATCTTTCATCATTCTTGACCTAGTTGTTGAAGCCACCACATCAATCAAATTCATTTGTTGATTCCTAGTGAGCCTACCCAAGTTGACAGTACTCAACTGATAATCTATTAGCTGCATGTCCCCTACCTCCTTTTCTGTCATTGGCATGGCAAATTCAGCAACTATCTCTCCTTTATTTGTGAGTCAGGTAGAATGTAGAATCTTGCCCTTCTTTTTAGGCCTCTCCTACTCAATTCCCTTCATCATATCCTCCTAATTAAGAGGTTGTGAAGGTGTTACTACCCTCTTATGCAGGTCCAATTTTAGCCATGTAGGAGCACTTGGAGCAGTAGTCATCATAGAGGAAGAGGAAGCAATAACTGTAGAAGGTGGCTTCATATTTACCTGGGTTTGAGAATCAACCCTTGATTTCTCTTGTTGTGTTTGCACTGTATGCATCTACACAAGCCTTTCAGCCTCTTCCCTATCTTTCTATTCTTTTATTTTCTTGTCTTCCTCTTCATTCCTCAACCTCTCTTCTTCCAACCGATCCTTCTCCACTTTTTCCTTCTCTATTCTTTCTCTTTCTAGAGCTTCCTTTTCCAATTTCTCTTTTTCCAAAGCCTCCAGCCTTTCTTTTTTCAATTTTTCCTTTTCAATTCTTTCCCTCTCAAGTTTTTGTTTCTATTGAGCCTCTTGTCTCCTTTTCTAATCTCTCGACCTCTAAAGCTTTAAGTTTTTCTACCTTTGCTTCTTTTACTTGCTGCTTCCTAACCAGCTCTACAATATCTTTCTCCTTTTACAATTGTGTTGCTTCCTCTTCCTTTTTGTGAGCTTCTTCTACAAGTTTCAGCTTAGCAATCAAGATTTCTTTCTCCCTTTGGTTTCTTGCTTTGTCCTCCTCAAGATCATGGATATTTTGTATCAACTCTAACTTATCATTCACTTCCTTTATCTTGAGTTCTTGTTCCTTTTGTACCTGCGATTTTTCTATCTCATCTGCTACCTTGGTATCAATTTCCTTTTGTTTCTCTATTGTAGCCCTTGCATCAGAATCTCTCTTCGCATCTTCAAATAGCTTCCATTGATCTTTTTGTGTCAAATTCTTCTCAATATCCTCCTCTATAGGCATGTTTTCTTGCATATCTTTTTCTGACTCAGTTTCATCCGAACCTGTCCCTACCTCTAGAACTTCTTCCTCCACTTCTTTTCCCTTAGCATTTTCAGCCATGCTATGAAGAGCTCCTTCTTGAATTTCTTTAATCTTCTTTCTTGTAACTGGGGCCTAGGCAAATGATTCACCTAATCTAAGTCTTGAAATAGTAGATCCTACTAGAACATCTCCTTCTTGTGCTTCCTCGTCATCCCCTACTGCCTCAAGTTCTATCTCATCAATATCTGGGGGAAAGAACTCCAATGGTTCTTTGGGAGGTGTCTTCCTTTTAATCCTTTTATATCCCTTACCCTTCTTAAGGACTGGTCCTTGAGGATCTTGTGTTCTTAACATTAACCACTGCACACACCTATCCAATACTTTCCTTCCAATTTTCTTAATATCAATGGTTTCCTCATTGTCCCAATCAACTGGATCCAGACTCTTGGTGCCAATTTTCAAATCTTCATAGGATGGATCCAATACAATTCCATCATCCACCAATGTGTCAGGAATATTTTCTTTAACACCAAGCTCTGACATGAGTGAGACCGATAATCTTTCTTAAGTCATACTCATCTTGCCGGTCACTCCAGAAGTCTTCTAACAAATTGAAATGTTTAGTAAACACCAAAGCCAACATGGCATGCATCTTACCCTTTCGATCAAAATAATTATGAGTTGTGTATAATCCTAACTTCAATTGTATCAACTCATTACAACCACCTTTTCTCCTACCAAGTGTTTACAGCTATATTCACCCAACTTCATGGGGAACTTATGACATCCAGTTTTATGTTTGATCCCAAACTGAGCATGAACTCCAAGAGCTTGATATACGAACTCCATTAGAACTATCCTGTTACTACAGCACCTTGGAAGCAAATGTGGGTGTCCTTCAAAACCAAATAACTTGAAGTATGTAGATTTAAGGTATTGGATGTACCAACATCCCCATTTAGCAATGAACACCATGGCTTCTTGACTTAACCAGTATCCTGCATCTCCATTCAATTGGTTGATGATCACATATAAAAATGCATCATTGACTCTTCTGAAATGAGTCTCAGCGACCTGAAGAGATAATTGGTCATAGTGCTCCCATACCTTCTTTTTTCCATCCAAGGCTCCCATTATTCCCACTCTATTCAAACCTGGGAAAACACCCAACCTTGCTACGGCATATACAATGTAAGAAGTCATAAAGAAGCAGTTGGTTTCTCTGATCCTTGTTAACTGATCATGTATGGCATCAGAGACAATCATTGACCAATCAAACTATTCTTCACCTTTCAAGATGTTCTAAATAAAAGGAAACATCCACTCCTTTAAGTAAAATGCATCCCTCTTCCCAAACACCCTAGACAACATCATGATCAACCTTGATACCTCTTCATAGAAATCTGCCCTCTTTGGCTGGTCTGTAAGCTTTGTTAGAGATTTATTTTTTATCTTCACCACTTCTTGTTCAAGTGAGATTTATTTGATCCCTTATACTTACTACATTTCTCCAAGGCCTCTGCCTCATTCAATTGCCCCAAGTTCTCTGGATCTGGAACATTAAATATACTTTGAAATGCTTGAGGAGTGAGATTAATAATCACATTATCTTGTGAATCCATGCATAGTCTAGTAGCAGGATTGTAAGCACTGTCTACTCTTATGATAAACTTCGGGCACTGGATAGATATAGGAAATAAAGTGATATGAGTTAACCGAAAGCTGACAATTATTTCCATAGTCACTGTAATAGCCTTGTCAAATGCTTCTGAATACCACTCCTCAAAATTGTATTGACCTAAATTGGTATCAGTTATATCTAACCAATCTGATTCTACTTTGCTCACTTTCACCATAGGACTCCTATGATTATACCTCAAGGTATAAGGCAATTGTTCTGGCTTCAACTTCTTTGTTTTTGATGTTGCCTTTGATGTTTCTATAGGTTGGTTTCTCTGAGCAGCTTCCCCTGATGTTCCTGAAATCTTTCAACTTTCCTACAAGCAAAAACCTCTAATTAGATCTTTAGATACTATTATAAAAAATGCTTTAAAAACCATACCTTTCACATATGAACCAGAGGCACAACTAGGCAGAAACATAATCTAAACAATCTCTTTTACAACACTGGCGGATTCGGAGCCAAAAACCAATATAGATATTTCTCTAACATTGAACAGGTTCGGAGCCGGAACCCGAAAGATGATCAGAACTAGGATTGGAATCGAAAACAGATTTGTTTTTTCTTCAGATTCTATTTCCATTCCGCCTCCACTTTTGAATAGGTCATCGTTATTTCGACAGAAGATTTCTTTATTATATGCAGAGCTGGAAACGGGATGAAAAATGAAATCGACACCTTTTGCAAAACAAAATTCTAAAATTCAAGATTGATTTTGATCCCGTCTCCACCTAGGTTGAACATGACATCAACCAAGACTTTAATCGACTTAATGCAAAACTTGATGGCCTTAAACTAGGTGATTTAAAATGACATGGGGCTTAACCTTGAACTCCATAGAACCTTCCTCATATGACCAGGGGCGATTGAATTTCTAGGGCATCATTTTTTAATCTTTTAAAGTAATCACAGACATACACGAAACCCTAAACTAACAAAACATAGTAAAACTAGGGCATGGATTTAACCTAACGAATGCGTAAAAATGAAAACCCTAAGTAAAAAATGAGATTTAATTAACTCTAACTCATTGTAAAAACATTAATCTTCCTCACTATAAATCCCTAATCCATCCAACGCTATTTAAAAACTCAATTTAATCTAACTTATTGTAAATAAAAATAGCATGATGTGATCACGACTAAAATGTGAAAGCGACCATGCTGTAAAACAAATAGAACCCAAAAACAAAAGTAAAAGAACTAACAAAACTACTAGACAAACAAATAAAGCAAGAACCTATTCAAACAAGCATACCAAGAATCACAGACTCGTTTAAAAGCAAAATGATTCAAAGCACAAACAAAAACTAAAAAAATGCAATAGTAAATAAATGAAGAACAACAATGATA
Source organism: Sequoiadendron giganteum (assembly GCA_007115665.2). Lineage (NCBI taxonomy): Eukaryota > Viridiplantae > Streptophyta > Pinopsida > Cupressales > Cupressaceae > Sequoiadendron > Sequoiadendron giganteum. The sequence continues at coordinate 28,979,755 of CM021100.1, forward strand.
AGAAACCCTACCTCGAATGGAACAGAACCCTGCTAACCTTCTAAGTTGATTCACAAGCAATAAACTTCTTCTCTTTCGATCAATTCGCTCAAACAAACTTTGTCGCTGCTCTTTCGTGCTCCTTAATCTCTTAACAATGATGATAATGATTCATTTAATCCTTAATGAAGGTAAAAATGAGGATTTCTACCTACACGAGTAGCTGTCATTAATGCATTAAAATGCAGTTAAGGTGGAGTCAGAACTAAAAGAGAACCAACACTTCACAACAGTGCGACTTCAGTCAAAAAGTCAACGATCCCAAAAAAATGGCGGGGGCGGAACTAAAATGAGAAATTGATTCAAAACTTTTAATAAATTTCCAAACCTCATTCCAATTCCGATTTCGGGTCCACCAACTAAACACAAAACAAAACCAAACACAAAAATTAAAACAAAAAGACCAACATAATAAAACTGAACAAAAGGACTTAGACCAAAACCAAAAAGTCAAAACAGTGGAGGCGGGGGCGGAATTGATCATGATTTTGAAATTTTTGATAAGGACCAACTTAACACCTACTCCTGCTCCGGGTCCGCTAAAGACAAAACAAAATACATAAATGAAAGAATATCGGGATGGGAACCAAAACAAGTTTGAAAAGAACTTTCAGAACCTGATCCAGATCTAGTTTCCGTTTCGATAGACTCAATTAAATAAAAACAAAGTATTGGCAAAACAAGACTCCAAAAATTTGGTTCAAAAACAATCAAGGATAAAGAATAACAAGGGGGACCCATTTTGACCAAGGCAAAAGATGGGGTGGTTATGCAAGGCATAACACATAGCAGCAGCCTGTATATTCTACTGATCCAAATCAATTTCCTGCATATGTTGTGAGTTTAAGTGACATACATCTACATTCAGGAACCACCCCCATTTTCACTAAGCTCCCTATGGATGAGCAAGAAGAATCTTTGATTGATCCCATTCAGCCTTGTGCAACTAAAAATCCTAAATTAGTTTGAGCTAAGCGAAAAGCACAAGAACCACCATTCCCTCAGAGATTAGAAGCTTCCAAGCAAAAAGAAGACAAGGAGGAAACTAGTTTTGATATCCTAGATTAGCTAAAACATATATGCATCCAAATACCCCTATTCCAAGCCATAAAAGATGTCCCTATCTATGGAAAATCAATTAAGGAAGCATGCCTCAAAAAAACCAAGCACGAAAAAGGACCTAACTACAATTCATGTAGTGGAGAAGCTTGTTGATGTCATGCTTGTAAAAGTAACTATCCCTAAGTACAATGATCTAGGTAGCCTTGTAGTTGAAATTGTTATAAATGGGATGAACATAAAGAATGCTTTGATTGATTTGGGTGCAACAATCAATGTGATGACTAAAGACATCTTGTAGCAACTGAATATTGCAAACATGAGATCCACTCCTACTGTCCTACAACTTTCTGATAGTTCCACTGTTAAGCCTAATGGCATAGTAGAAGACCTTGTGGTGATTCTAGACTCTTCGGAGTTTCCTTCTGACTTTATGGTTCTTTCCCCTAAAGCTACACTAGTAGGGTATCCAATTATCCTTGGTTGGCCATGGTTAGCAACTATAGATGCTTATAATGGATTTCAGTTAGGTTACATGACCATTTATGATGGAAAGAATACTAAAAAGCTTGTTCTTTATCCTCTTGCTCAACCATTCCATAATAAACAAAATTTTGTATGGCCACATATTGGTGAAGAGGCCAAATAATTCAACTTTGTGGTTCAGCTCATGATGCTCAGAAGAAGTCCTTTCCTACAACTTCAAGATGAAGATGAATTTTTATCTAGTATCATTCAAAACCATTGTTAGATAGAGGAAGCATCACCCATAAATGTATCTAGTTCTGCAGACACCAAACAAACATGTATGTCAATCCTGGATGATCATCCTACAAAAACTCTTCCAGCAAATAGACATCCTACAACCACCCTTTCTACAACCACTGTCTCTATAAACAGACTTCCTGCGGCCACTCTTCTGGTAGAAAAAATTCCTGTAGCAACAAGTATGTTTCACATAATGCTGCCACCTAAACTTAAGGTACCTTGTATTAATGAAGTAACTATGATAGAGCTAGTTACACAAGTACAGGTGTTTGAAGGACGATATCTAAACATCAATAGTAAATTGAGTGAGGGACAACAATTGAAATTGGTAAAATTGTTGAGAGCCCATCAATTTTTATTTTTTTGGGATTATCATGACATGAAGGGATTAGATACAAAGCTTCGAACTCATAGAATATATATCAAAGATGAGTGTACACTTGTAAGGCAGCCACAATGGAGAATCAACCCTGCATTGAGGGAAATTATCAAAACAAAACTGCAAAAGCTACTAGATGTAGGATTTATCTACCCTATTTTAGACAACCAATGGGTGTCTCCATTGGTGATTGTGCCCAAGAAGAGAGTGAAATGGAGAGTTTGTATTGACTATAGGGAACCCAATATTCCCACTAAGAAGGATGTTTTTCCCCTACCTTTTGTAGATCAAGTCTTAGACTCTCTTGTAGGAAAATAATACGTATGTTTTCTTGATGGATTTAGTGGATACAAATAGATTCAAATTGCACCAAAATACCAAGAGAAGACTAAATTTACATATCCATGGGGACATATACTTAATCAGTACTTCCCTTTGGGTTATGCAATGCACCTACCACTTTTCAGAGAGCAGTCATTAGCATATTCTTAGATATCTCCCTTGACTGCATGGAGATCTATATGGACGATTTTACTACCTATGGTGTCAATTTTGATGAAGCATTGGAAAATTTGAAGAAAGTTCTATAGAGATGTGAAGACCAAAATCTATCCTTAAACAAGGAAAAGTGCTTAATGATGATGCAGGAAGGTGTCGTTCTTGGCCACTACATTTCCCACCTCAGAATTCAAGTTCCTCCTACAAAAATTGAGGTAATCAATAATCTACCTATACCTACCAAAAAAAAGGATGTTAAGAGTTTCTTAGGACATTCAGGCTACTATAGACGTTTCGTCAAATATTTTAGCAAAATAGCAGCCCCACTATATATTCTTCTGACTAAAGATGTTGAGTTTCAATGGACAAAAAGTTGTGATAAAATATTTTCTTATTTAAAGACAACTCTAACTCATGCTCATGTATTTAAGGGACCAAATTGGGAAATCCCTTTCCACATCCATACAGATGCCTTTGATTATTCCATAGGAGTAGTCTTAGGACCAAAAGCATAAGCAATTGAAAATGTCATTTATTTTTTGAGCAAAAACTTGTAGGGATTTGAATTCAATTACACGGTAATAGAGAAATAAATCCTAGCGGTAATCTATGACTTGAATAAATTCAGGCACTATGTAATAGGCTATCAATTTTTTTTGCAGACTGACCATGCATCCATTAGATACCTCATGAACAAACCCCTAATCTCAGGAAGGTTAGCCAAATGGTTGTTATTAATGCAAGAATTTGACATAACTATTGTAGACAAACCAAGAAAGGCCAACGTTGTTGTAGATTTTCTTTCAAGGCTAAGCACATCAGAAGATAGTCAAGCCATAGATGACTCCTTTCCTGATGAGCATCTATTATCCATTAGTGTGGAGATGCCCTGGTATGCTGACATATCTAATTACCTTGTGACAAGGATAGTTCCTCCTTACTTCTCCCCAAAAGAGAAAAGAGTGGTGATTGATAAACAATTCCATTTTTCATGCATAGTTGGCTTCCTATTTTATATTGGACCAAATCATAGTATGAGAAGGTGTGTGAGGGAAGATGAGACCTATGACATTCTGGATGCATTCCATGATGAACCCTGTGGAGGAAATTTCATAGTTAAAAGGGCAACAATGAAAATCTTGAACACAGGATACTATTGGCCTACATTACTCAAAGATGTAGGAAGATATACAAGGAGATGTGATAGATGTCAAAGGATGGCCAGGCCAACAAAATCAGATGAGATGCCACTCTATCCCCAAATTGTAGTCACTCCATTTGACAAGTGGGGTTTGGAGTTTGTGGGATCCATTGATCCTCCATCCAATGGTAAGCCCTATATTTTAGTGTGCACTAATTATGTAACTAAGTGGGTAGAAGTCAAATCCATGAAGCATGCATGAGAAAACAAGGTTGCAAAATTTCTTTATGAAGAAATTTTCACATGGTATGGATTACCTAGAGAAATAGTGACTGATCAAGGAACTCAGTTTACATTAACACTTGTTACAACATTAGTTAATGAATATAACATCAGACACATAAAATCCACTCCTTATCACCCTCAAACAAATGGACAAGTTGAGGTGACAAATAGAGAGATTGAGACCATCCTCACCAAAATAGTGCACATTCATAGAAAGGATTGGGAAAATAGATTATAAAAAGCAGTTTGGGCTTATAGGACCACTTGGAAGACAACTATAGGCTTCACCTCATTTGAGCTACTATATGGGAAGACAACCATGATGCCTATTGAATTTTAGCACAAGACTCTCAAAACTATTGTGGAGTTGGGGATGGAAATTTCTGAGGCATGGGAAGAACGAATTATGCAGCTGAATGAATTAGATAACATGAGGAAATTTTGCTTGCACCATACTGAAATTTTGCAAAGTCAAAGAGTCAAATGGCATGACCGATTTATCAAAGAAAAGAAATTTCAGCTAGGTGACTAGGCATTACTTTATGATTCACGGTACAAAGATAATGCAGGAAAATTGTAGACAAGATGGCTAGGGCCATATGAAGTTGCTGAGGTATTTCCCAATGGAGTTGTGCAACTCATGACCATTGACCTTGTCAAATTCAAATTACTAGTGAATGGGGACCGTCTTAGATTATATCATAGGCTAGCTTCCAAATAAGAGTTTCTACAACAATTTATCCAACATGCAACACCCGAACATAATTCTTGCATCCAAGGAGTTCCTACAGCTAAAGGCAATGGATCTAGTGTCCCTCCTTCTGAATAAATGAGGTACGTACTTGTCATAATAAAGATTTCTACTTTTGCAGAAATCCATTTCTTCACCCATCAAACCATCCACCCATCCGTACCACCTTTCTTTGTCTTCCATCATTTCATTTCACCTCGCACCATTCCACCTCATTGTCCTTAATTGCTCAATTATTTCTTAACAACACAACCGATACTTTCTCCCCGATTGTTGCAATGAATCCTCTACAATCATGTTTGTACACACTTAGGTACGTGTGCATTAATTTCATCCTTAATTATCTTTTAGAGTGTTTCATTTAATCACTATACTATAATATGGACGCTCACATAATTTTTTTAACCCCCCCGTCACATCAATATTGTCATCTTGCATGTGTGGACACATGTCCAAATTTAGGTTGGAGGGATGGGGAAGAAAGGTGTAGAAATATTGCCACATATCGGTACATGATTGTCTGCATCAACAAATCTTGCTGAGCTTATTGAAAATTTAAAATGAAAGATAGATCGCATGTGTGATGTGACACTAAACTATTGCCACCATTTCCTCCAATTATGATTCCATTTTATTACCATTTATTTCCATTATTAACCCTATCATAATGCCAATGGTAACTGCTATAAATAAAGTGAAAGAAATTTAGTCGACAATTCAACAAGCAAGCAGGAAAGAATTCAAGAATTACAAAAGGTAATTTTGCAAAGTGACAAGTTGATTATAGCTAATGGGAGGTAGACTCATTCGGAATGAGCCCTTGGTTGATGATGCTTTGTTATAGAATGCACCGTGCCTAACCAAATTTCATAATTGTGGTTGGTTGGATTATTTTCTCAAGTTGGACATTTTTGACGAGGGTATTGCATTGGAGTTTCCTTAGACATTTTCAGACGAAAAAGCCATAGTGAAAGAGTTGGAGTTCATAGCAACTAAAGAATGAATTGTAGAAGTTTTAGGCTTGCTAGCTAAAGGAAAACCTTACCCTATTTCTAAGGATGCCAAGACAAACAAGGCTATATTCAGGATACATGGTGACCCTACACTCACAATTGACAAAAAGGGAGCTAAAAGAATCTCTCTACCCAAGCCATGGAAGCAGACAATCATACACATCATCAAATATACCACCTACGAAGGTTGACTGTAGAAATTGCATTTGGTGCAATTCAAATTGTTGATTCATATGAGGCACGGGAGGAAGATGAATGTTCCCAATGTCTTGTACAACCTTCTCTCCATTATGGTAGCATAAACCCAAAAAGGTAGGGAAAACTTTGTATCCCACCATTGTCTAATTAAATTTTTGGTTGTAAGATCTTTGCATGATGCAACACCTAGAATGACCTAGGAGGATTTTGTACAAGCTGAGCAGTATAGACTTGAGTCATCACAACCTAGGGTTTCACCTCAAAAATGTAGGTCTAGCATAAAATTAAGCACAGCTGAAGGCACCCATGGTGCTTCGACCTCTGGTGTTGGTGTGGATCCTCCCATTGAAGAAAATACTATAGACGTTAGTTCCTCTGATAATGAGCATGAAAAATAAAATTCTTCATCAAATTCTGATGATGATGATGTTCCACTTAAAAATGTAATAAAAACAAGGGCACAAAAGAGGGAGGCAAAAGCAAGGAAAAGAAAAAGAAAATTTGTGCAAAGAGAGACACCGAGCCCTAAGAAAAGGAAGGCTAGCACTATTCATCCTACAACCAAAGGAAAATGAAAGAGCCCTCTCAATAAATCAAAGTTGGATGTTGATGCGCCTTCAAAGGAAAATCTCAAGCTTGGTGAGACATTGTGTGAGAGCACATAAGCTCCAATGGAGTAAGAGAGTATACAAGAAGAAGATATATTCGATAAGGAAGCAAAAATGACCATGGCAGATCTTGCTGCCATTGCAGAAGAAGTTGAGATTCAAACACATGAAGAAAGTCAGGAGTTCTTGCAGAAAAGTTAGGAAATAGATTAGGAGTTCCTGTAGCCACCACCAGAACAAGAGGCCCTACAACAAAAGGAGGAAAGAGGAATCATACCTCTACAACTTGAATCGGTGGGACATCCTACATCTATGTAGATAGTTCTATATGGGAAGCATCCATCCATGAAAATCTTGATAGGAATCCATAACCTTCCTAATTTTTCAGTACATACAACAATTCTAAATTTGTGGAAAGAAATACAAAGAGAGAAGGAATGGAAAGAGGAGAAGAAATGATTGAAAAAGGAAATCCAAGAGAGGGATGAGATGATCAAACAGAAGAATGAGGAAATTGTCTTTCTGAAGGAAAGGGTAAGCGACATTGCAACCTTGGTGCCACAAATCTTGGAATGCAAGACCCCTCCAAGGTTTTATGCTTTGCACTTGAAGGAGAAATGTCTCTCTATAATTTCAAGTATCATCTCAGGTTTGAACCTCTCCATTGAAAATCCTACCGAATTTTTCAATGCTTATAGGATTGCTTCCCCTGAAATGAAAAAATTATTATGTGAATTTTATTTACACAACTTTGTTGTCCCAAAAGACCAAGACTGGAAACCACTACCTTATGTTGGAGACATACAATCAAGAGAATTTATGTCTTGGGTACATAATGATATTAGCTGGGGTGAACAATACAATGCTTATAAGAAAAGGGAATCCAATATTCCCTTGGCCAGCAGGGCTGAATGAAAGAACCCCAAAGATATGTATACATACTAGAATAGATTTCTCTTCAGGATGAGCTATGGTAACAAGATTATTCCTTGGATTGAGGCAATTTACAATAAGTATGAGGTGAAAACCATAGCAAAATAAGATACTATGAGGGGATATCTATCCCAAAGATGGAACCTATTGACCGATGAGATAAAATAGGCTGATCCACATTCTGTCCACAACTATACTATTGCAATAAAGAGGATTGAAAGATACATCTAGCTTGGGAGAACCAAGGGGCGAGAATGGCTTCCCTTGACTTTTCAACCGCCTACCCTCCTATGGCCTATACCCAATTTCAGATTCTACAGGTATGAAATTGCAGAAGAACAACAAAGATGGAGGAGACTTGATAAATTGGGAGGATTCTACTGGAATCCTAATTCACCCATGGCAGACACCGACATTGGACAGTTATTAGCTGGAGACTTTCGGGCCTTAACCAAGCAGAAGCATAACTTTTCCCCTGTTGGAGGACCAACAAAACATTAGGTTGGGGAGAGTGATGAGTCTAGTTTTTGGCCTAGTTAGGGAATAGAATCTCTTGTTATTTTATAAAGTTACCATAGACTTTGATATTATATGCTGACACTTTTACATAGTTTCTCTCAAACATAAGAAATTTGGGATTAATTTCATTTATGCCAGTTTTAATGATATTTACCTATTATGTGGACCATCTATATTAATCTTGCATGTGATTGATGGATTTTCTTTAAGGTGGTAATAGTTATGCAATTATTATGTGTATTGACATTTCCATGCAAACATGATTGAAATGCTAAGTTGAGAAACACAACCACCAATCGGTCAGGTTGAGGAGTCATACAAAGGTGAACTAGGGATGACAACAAAAGATTCTCATGTCAGCTACATGTAACCACCTTGTACCAATATTCAATGGAATTGAGCATTGGAGGCATTACTAAAGTGGTCAAGTCCACATTTGGGCATGCATATCCAAACGGATTCCCATGCATGTGTAACCGCCCTTCCACTCTCTTATTTTATTTCCCTAAATGGTATCCCCTCGGTTAGTGGGAGTTGATTTCCCTATTTACTTGGTTTAAATAAGGTTCAGATCCTCCTTCCTCAGGATTTAGCGAGCTAGCGAGTTAGTGAGTTGATTGCCAAGTTATTGTACAAGCTGATAATCAACCATACTTTTGTAATTGCATATTTTGATAAATGAAATGAGATTCTGAGTTGAGTATCTGAGTTTGAATTAGTTTAGAGGATACTCATCCAAGGGGGCCCACTTGGTGAGTAATCCATCCCTTTAGTTTAGTTAGATTAGTATTAGTTTATGTTCAATACTTAGTTAAGATTTTGGCATTCATTGTTCCTGCAGCCACTAGAATTTCATTTTGTGACTATTCCAACAACAAAATTAGCAAAGTAGTTTCCTATTTGATGTTCATATTTTCTTTCTTGTTATGCATAATCAATTAAATTTTATTGAGGAATGTTAATCATTTACATCATTTCCTTTCATGCAATTTACTTTCAGTATTAAGTCTTTCTTAGTTATAGAACAAAGGTGACTACTTTGAAGTTCCTAGTGCACATACTCTGCTGACCCATTTCAAGTTCATGTCCTTGGGTTGAAAATTTAAATGTACCTACATGATGGTTAAGATGGCTATTCAGGTCAGATGTCCAATCTCTTAATCATGGTTGTAAGGTCTTAGTTATTAAAATAATTGTAGGAGGCCAACAATCCATCTGCTTTTCAAGTACTTCATTATTTTTAGATTATTCCAGTAAATTTTCCAATCAGCTGCATAGTTCGAATTTTTCTTTCAAGGACTGTGCTAGGTTCTCTTCATTCTTCTTTCCATCTTCAACCTCCTTGTTCATTCTCATCATGATAGACTCCATCTCATGCTTTAGGACAACATTGTCTTTGGTAAGAATTTCACATTCCTCTATCTTTTCCTTCAGGGCTTGACTGAGTTGTTCATCTTTAATGCTCTTACTATCATTCTGCTTAATCTGATCATAGAGTTCCTTTCTCTTCTCTCTAGACTTATTCATTATGTTTTTCAAAGAATCAATGAATTTCTTAGCATCCATGCGGTTTGCTTGCAATTTCTGAACTTTAGCCTTTGACTGATCAAGATCATCTAGGGCCACCAAATGTTTTTGTTGAAGAATGCTTGAATCCATTGAAACACTTTCCAAGATCTCCCCAAGTTGTTAGACTTCTTCAGAGGAACTAGCTCTGATACCAATTGTTGGAAACAAGCTACACTGAGGGGGGTTGAATCAGTGTTGTGAAAAAATTAACTTTATTAACCTTTATCTTCAGAGCATTAACAACATTCAACCATAATGCATAAACATTAAGAAAATAAACACAACACCATAACACAAGGATTTTTATGTGGAAACCCTATTAGGAAAAAAACCATGGTGGATGGCCAATCCACAATTATGATTTGAGTATACTCAAATGAAGTTTACAATATGGGGAATGCACTTGCATTCAGGCACACTGCCTAGAGCTCACTACTCAAGAGGTAAGGATCACTTCCTTACAAAGAGAATCAAATTAAAACCATCTGAGAGTTTGAACTGAGAAAAATAGCATCTACATATGTCTAATTATAGTTCCGGTTAGGTACAATATTCAATCTTCTGTCCTACAAACTCATTCTGCAATTTTGCTCTATTCTTCTCACACTCACAACACAAATTCTTTATGCACAAGTGAAACTATGAATTATCACTCTTCTTCTCCTCTCTTATTCACAATTAACATTAACACATACTTCATACACACTTCAAAATGATACAGATGATCTCATATATATATCCACAACTTAGAATTCAGTTACAATATGTCAGTTTCAACATAACAAAATAATATTTTCATCTGTCGGCTCAAATCATGAATAATATGTAATGTGTATCCACAATGGTTGGCCACAACTTGGCTAGGATCCAAACAAAGATGCACAAACAAAAAAATACTTAACTAATTACTTCCCATACATCCGTGACATGATGCATTCATGAAGTCGGCTCTAGTACTGATATAACAGAGAATTAGCCAACTAGATCTTCAAACTCGCACATGGATCAATATGAGCAACCCAAAATTACTAGAAGTAGAGATTATAAACCAAAAAAAATTCCTGAGATGCACAACACAAAATAATAACATAAAATCTTCATATAGATCAATGAACACTGAATTACCGGATGCTTTGTTCTTCCTTGATAATCTGCAATCTTTTAGTGGGTGTGATCGAATGATGATGTGCATATATGATCATCGATTAGGGTTGCCATCAATGACAAAACCAAAGGATAGTATCAGTGTCTCTTGTCAACAACCTTGTACTAAGAAAGAGATATCTTTATCATAAAATAAAGAAACATCTTCTACTATTGATCAAGAAAGTATCTTGTCGAGACTCCTCGAAGATTGTTTGATATATCTCCCTCCAAGAACATGAAAAAAATTATAATACAAGAGTTTAGTTTGTGCATATCATATATGGTCATTCTACTGATGAATGCAAGGCTTTAAATGATAAAATTAAATATCTTATGGATTTTAGTGCTCTTCCTTGTGCTGGCACACCTAGTTCCTCTAATTGATATTGGTTTTCAAGTTTTTCATCAATCATCTTGGCTCACCCTTGTCTTGCACTAAGTAGGGGCAAGGGGGTTAGGTTGTTGTCTCTTTTGGCTAGTTGACCACCTTCCATGTATATAAAAGAGAGAGCTTGGGATGTGGATGGCATTCCTTAAGTTGGCTCACATGTGACGTACTGAGTTATATTTAGTATTTCATTTTGGGGGCCACCCCTTATCCATGATGTAGTTTCATTCAAGAACATATGACTTGGCATAGGAATTTTTGGATAATCTCTCATGTCTTCTTCTACTTTAAATCAATTTCTCACAGCAATGGTACTAGAAACTACTTTAAAGTGGGGCCATACATCGACACTCATGTTTCACTATGTGATTTTTCTTTCTTCTTCTGACATGTCCCTTTCTTGGCGGTGTCGTTGGGTTTGATTTCCTCCAAGAGCATGCTATTTATTTTATTTATCCTCTCTTGGAGATGCCAGGCACAATTTTCCCTAAGAGACCATATGTGAACTAAGAAAAATCCCTTTGAATGTACATTACACTATTTTTCATTTATAATAACTATTATATGGCCACCTTGCATAGCACACTTTTCTTGCTTGTGGAGCCATCTTATTTGTTGATGGGTGTTAGCATACAAATTTTTACTTTCCTCATGAATCTTTTTGTTCATGTTGTGTGGTACCCTATCAAAGTTACCACGAGGTATATCTTTAGTATGGTTAGTATAAGGGATCCAAAATTAAGTGTGACTTTCTCATAGCCACTTTATTGTCTGTGTGAGTGCATACCAACCCTTGTGAGTGTGCATTTTGTTTGCATAGTGTACATTGCGTTCAACTTGTAAAATATTTTGGACAAACAACTTAGATCTGATCCACATTGCATTGGAAAAATGATAAAGGCTTGATCCACCTTTCTTTCTTTTCTTTCTTTATGCCTTTGACAATGTATGCTTGTATCTTGTTGTTTCTTCATACATCATTTACATAAGTTTCCTCTTCAGGTTTTCCATAGGATCTTGATCTTGGGAACTTGACCACCCCCTTGATCTTTTTCATTCTATACCATTCACATTGGTCCACTTGGACCCCTCTTGAATGTCTACTTTAGTTTGAGTTTGAAGCAAGTTCCTCCTCTCACTAAAGTAGGGGCTAAATGTAGTGTAGAAAAATGTATCCATTTTTTACAATTAATTTGGGAATAATTAATATTAATTGAGCCTAATGTGGCCTTGATTTAGTGTTGTAATGTGTTTTACACATTCACATTAAGTTTAGGGCCCTTTTAAACTAAATAGACCTAATTTTTCCTTAATTTAGTGTTGTAAAGTGTATTTATTTACATCTTCACAATAATTTTGGGCCCTCATGCATTTATTACCTTAAAATCACCATTAATAGGCCCCTAAAACCCTTTATTATGCATCCCCAGGCATATTTCAATCAAAATCATAACAAATTCAATAAATACACTTAATCTTCTAACCCCCTGAAATTTCCTTAGTCCAAAATGCTAGGGTGGGAACCATACACCACCTTGGGCTTATGAGTCCCCTTAGGAGGGAACCATATGCCACCTTTGTCATATGCATACCATTTGTCCCCTTTTTAGCGTTTTGAGTAGGAAATCAGGGTTTTCAATTAAAATTTTGTGAATGTTGGCATTTGGGATCTAATAAATGATAAATTAGATGGAGTGCCTATATAATTGAGGTTTCAAATAATTATTTCACCTAAGTAACCTAGGAAACCTAAGAATCTTCAAGCAAGACAGTCTCACTTAGATCTAGAACCTTCAAGAGATATTCCCAAGTATTCAAGTGCATTCAAGAGTCTACAAGAGAATTCAAGATAATCAATTCAAGATTCAAGAATCATGTCAGGGTCTTCCTGTATCATGTGTGTTTGTGAGCTAACATGATTATGTAGCATTTTCAATCCAAGTTGAAGCATTGAAATCCATATCAATTCCTATGATCAAGATCTACATCCATTGAAGCTAATTCATATAAATTGCAGAACTACATTCCAAGGATTCAACAAGGTTTTGGTGAGTTGTTACATTCATTTGTTCAATCATCATTCATTCATGATATTTCAATTCATTTAAAATTTGAATTAATCAAACGGGGTTTGACTAAGGCATACCCCCATCCATTAACAAAAACAATATTTTTCTCTCTTGTGATGTGTTTTTTGTAGATTTATGTGAATGAGACTAAATCGCCACCTTGGGAATATGAGTCCCTATATAGCTATTTTACCAGTTTTTAGAGGATCCTAATCTATCACCTAGAGATTATTATTTCTTCCTAGAAACCTAAACTGGGACTAAATCACCCAGTCTAGCATATGAGTCTCAGTACACATCAAAAGTCAGTATTTCAATTTTTTTAGGCCATGTTTCTAAGTCATCTTCAATCTTCCATATGCTTCTTTGTTCATCCTCAATTTATTATTTTTATTTTGAGCTCATTTCATAATTTACATAGCTATATTTTCATATTGATTTCATTTCCTTATTTCTAAACATTTTCTTAGTGGTGAACCCTCTTTAATCACACCTAAGGAAACCCCCTTGTCCCAGTAGTACTTCCCTCAATTGAATCATTGGGTGGAATTCTCTAGGGTTTCCTTTAATGAACTAAGAGTGAAATAGGACTCTCTAACTGTTCCATCTCCTAAAAGGAGGAACCCTATTTCCTTCTTTTCAATTCCAAATATACCATTGAATGGTGTAATGCTATACTGGGTCTAGGTAGTGAAGGTAAGTCCATTGTTCATAGATTTTTTGGTTGGTATATAATACTAACATTGTAATTTAATATAAGGATTGTTGTACATTGACAAGATCAAGTGAGCTACACTCTTTCAAAATATCTAATGCGGGTTCATGGAGTATTCATACATAGAATATGGTATGATTTTGTTCTACATTTACATATCAAGCTTGGAATGAGTGTGATTTGAATGAGTGGCCTGATGAATGGTGCTTAAGAATTCTAAGCCCACTTGAGACATATTGACTCTTGGTGGCACTAAAAATCACATATATGGAATCATCAATTGAATTTAATCATATATCATTCCATTTCAACCAAGTAATATATCTACTTGCATAGTTTAAGAAATTCCTGATTTTATCTTACTTTGTAGCCTTTTTGTAATGTTGACTAAATTTATCTAATTGGATGCACATATCAAAGCAAGGCATGTTTATGCAATTATTGTAGATGAAGACAATGAAGATGGAATATATTATTATTTGTGTCCTTGTGTTGAGGCCAAAACAAAATTGGATGCCTCAATTTTAGATGGATAAAACATCAAATATCCTATAGGTGAAGTGGTTGTTACTAGAACATGGCTTAGAAGGTACCCAATTAAGAAGTTTTATGTCTAGTTATTTGAGGAATTTGACACACATTAGAAGATTCTTCATTACTCAAACCTTGTTGTGGCATCTAATGTTCATTTGATCAAATATGGGGGTATACCATTGAACAAGAACTTGTGGAAGGTTTGTGATTCTGACCATGTGGCAATAATTGACATAATAATGATTGTAGCAAACCTAGATGGTTTCTTTGATTAATTATAAATGATTTTTTTTTGTTAAAGTCAAGTTGATTTGTAAATATGTACATTAGATTTGTAAAGTCATGTTGATTTTTAAATATGTACATTAGATTTGTACAACCATGCTATTGATCACTTTATTTTGGATATTAAAATATGTATCATAAAATATGGACCTCCTTGAGGGTATTGATGTTGATGTGAAAAATATTATTGACTTGGATTAGTATGGAAAATTGGTTGATGATGTGGAATCTACGAGATGATATTTATAAATAAAAATTAACTTCTAATCAAGACTAGGATTGGATGGTTTAATATTTCCTACTTGATATTGGTAGGCTCTCAAGAAAAATAGATTAGGATTCCTAGACTAGTTAACTTAAGATAGATCAAGTTCTTAAGTTGTTTTCTCTAAGGTTGATGTGATGATTTGTATTTGAATTAACTTGATACCTTAGATAGGAAAATTTGTTAAGAAAAAAATAATTGAGGATTATTGGGATGGGGGTCTTGATTTCAAAGGAAATATTAATTTGGATTAGTTGGAGGATGTTTTAATTTAGATTTGGACTTCATTTTCAATTGACAATGGATGATTTTGGTTGAGATGTGGTTTAAATGGTTGTATTATATTTTAGATGAGCAGTTTGTGAAGTAGGATGATGTTAAGATGAAAATTTAGATAATGATATTGTATTTGGGACTTGGATTGGATGGTGGAATTTGAATTAGGAAAAATGTGTATGGAAATATATGAGAATGATAATTTGGAAAAAAATAATTTATGATAGGATTCTAGATTTTTAATGATTTTTGGATGAGGATTATTTTAGTAGACAAATGAATTTTTTGGGTGTTGTTATATTATGTTTGATTTCGGAGACCTATTGTGGTTTTCTAGATGTAAAGGTTCATGTTCTATTATAAAATATTAGGTGTTAGATTTGGTTGAATGTATCTAGTAGGTTTTCGGAAATTGGAATATGTAGATTCAAAGGATGTAGTTGAATGAGGATGGTTGGATTATTATAAAAAGGTTCCTTATTTATATGATATGGGATTGGTTGAATTTTTGGATGTTAACTTGGTTTGTGTGGGATGGTGGATGTCTAACCTTAGCAAGAGAAAAAGCATAAAATACGAAAAAAATTAAGATAAATATTTTTATATTTTAAAATTTTTGGAATTAGTTCAAGGATGAAAACATGAATTTGGAATTCACAACACTCGATATAGAAGACACATTCACATGAATAATTTATTCAATGAAATGAGTTTACTTGAGTGTAATACCACTGATATATCTTGTTCAAGAGTGATTTTTAAGTCTGGTGCAAGGGTATTTAGTTAAATGTTGCACATTTGGCCTAATGCTGGGTTTTTGTGTTGTTGAGTCCAATTTTCATGTAATAAGGTCTATTTAGACCATTTCTAATGTTTTTAGTCTCATGGCATCAGTTTTAGCTAAAATTTTCAAGTTTTTGTAATTGTTCCAAAGTCGCAATGCAACTTTGCAATTTTGGCTTGTAGTTGGAAGTTGAACGGTCACAAATTCAAAAGGTATTTGTGAACCATTGGGTTTTGTTTTTTAGTGTTTAAATATGCCTCGTACAACTTGATGAAAACTTTTGAAGACATTTTTGGTGCTCAAGATATAATAATTTTATTTTCTGTGTGTTTTCATTGAATTTTGTTGCTACAACAAGTTGTACAGCTCCGTATTAGTTACAAATGACATAATATGTTTATGAATTTTTGGAGGCATGAATTAAATATATTTTGGTTTTGGTTGCATTGATTTTCATTGTGGTTTGAGTGAGTTAGAAGCAAATCTCTGAAATCAGATAGAAAACCCTAGGTTTGAGGGTTTGAGAGAAAAAAATATGTAATAAAAGATCATTCCACTAGTGGAAATCTCTCCAAATCAATGGAATTGGAGTAGTTAGGGTTATTTTAATTTTTGTAGTGGTTTTAGATGTAGGGGATGGATATTGGGCCCTGTTTGTGCAAGCCCTAACCTAATATCTCAATGTATTAGGCTTACATTGATAGGTAGAGGTAGGGTTTTGATTTTAGAAGATTGGAAAGAGTTACCAATTGGTAAAAGTCATTGATTCAGACCCCATGTGACCTAGTTGAAGTCTTGGAATGAAATTTTGTGGTTGGGAGAGTGTTTAGGTTGAATTTGTTTTGGAAATCAGGGCTAATTGAGCCTAGTTGTTGCGTAACAATCCATTTTAGAGGGTGTTGTTACAAAAAAACCCTATCTCCAATTTGAATATGTCAAAGAAGGGCATAAAGGGTGTCTTGAATGGTGATTGGTTCTTGGGTTTGAGGCCTTCTCTAAAAGATATCATTAAAATACACTGTTTGGAATGCTATAAGAAAGATTGAAGGAATTTTGAATAAAACACCAAGTTAGGGTTTTCCTGGTTGAAAGTGTTGTTGAATTGTGAATGGTTAGTGAACCTCCACACTGCTTTCCACCAAATTGGTATTAGAGCATAGGTTTTGGTCATTTGTGGAAAAGTTGTAATTTGAAGGGAACAAGATGCCTCCAAAGAGAAGTGCAGTCATTGCTAGGGAAATAAGATTGATGAAGGAGTCTTGGGAAGCTCTTTTAGCTAGACTTGCAACACTTGAAACAAACCAAAGAAGAGGTAAATCCACTGCAGATGAGAGTGACTGATAGGAAGAGGGAGAGGGTGAGAATGAAAACCCTCAAGGAGGATCCCATGAGCAAGAGTTGGATCCTGAAGAGATGACGATGGTTAAGATGTTGAAGGCTATCAAGGGAGATACTCCTGAAGTGAAGATGGAATTTCCCATGTATGGTGGGAAGATGGATAGTGAAGAGGTGTTAAATTGGGTTGATGCACTAGACTTTTGCAAGTGTGGATTTTTTTGGCTGTGTTGTCATTGATGTCAACACTGTATAGGTTGAGTAAGTTGGTTTTTGGCAAGTTATTTTGAGAAAATTTGAGAAATAATGAAATTTATGTTGTGGGTGTGCTCTGGTATTGTGGTCCGCATTTCTCTTGTGTTGAACCAATACCTATACAGATTTATAGGTGTGTTCATAAACTAAAATGGATTATATATTCCAAGTTTCAACTTCTGGTTTGATGGAAAGGAAAAGTTATGTTCACCAGTGTGTGAACTGGTTTGCCAAAAGTTATCTGGTTATTGACTGGGAGAAATGTTTTGGCTCCATAGTCTTTTGATATTTGGCCTCAGATCTTGCAGATATTAGAGATTACTCTTTCTAATTATATCTATGTTATGACAAAATTTCTTTTGGTTTGGTGCTCTGAAAGACCTACTCCAGAGTCTCTATGTTTTTGTTGGTTGTCTTGGTTGAACTGGTTAAGTGTTCATTACAAATGAAGTTTCTTGAAGTCAATGCAAGTGTATTTGAGATGTTGTCAGAAATGGTAAAATGACTAGTGAAGTGTGTTGATAAATCCATGTGTGTTTATCTTGCTAAATATGCACATACTTCAAAGATCATTGGTGTTTTCATTAGGCTTTTCCATCCTAGTATTTACATGGTACTTTATGCATTTCCATCAATTTGAGAAAGTGTGTGTGTGATCCAAGATGTTGTTTGGGTCCTAAATTAGATATGTATTTGGTCCTTTCACATTCTTATCGACTGTGGGAATGTTGAGTAGCCGACCTAGTTTGAATTTGTAAAATTAAATTGTATAGTCGACTTTGAAGAATGTTCCTAAGGTTAAACATGGTATAAATACAAGTTAAATTATAGAAAATTTCATATTGATCCATAATTCGATCCGAGCATGAGAAGAGTGTGCAAACAGGTGCAAAAAGTAGAGTGTGGAAGAGCGAACTGTGGCAACAATACTTTATTTTCCTCTAATCAAGTTGCGAAGTGTGTGGAACTCCTAGTGGTGGATCATTGCCTAATTATTTGTATTATTTGTAGGCAGTGAGCCTCTCTTTCTGGCCAGTGAGTCCTAAGGTAGTGAGCCCTTGATTTGGGTAGTGAGCCTTTGTATTTGGGTAGTGAGCCTTTTTATATCTGGTATTGCATTACTACTATACTGTGAGCTAATCCTCACCATGGTTTTTCCCTCATTTGGGTTTTCCATGTAAATTTGGTGTCTCTGGTGTTGTGTTTTTGTTATCTATATTTTAATGTTTACACTTTATAACAGATTGAAGATAAAGTGGAATTAAATAAGTTAAGAATTATAGAAATTGATACAACTGATTCACCCCCCCCTCTTAGTTGTCTTGTGCATTTCAACATAAACAATTATTTTGAATACAAGGAAGTAGTAGATGAACAAAAGGTGACATTTTCTAAAACAAAGTTGAAAGGCCCTATTCTAACTTGGTGGAATTATGTACAGGAAGAGAGAGTGAAAAATGGCAAATAAAAAATCAATTCATGGGATAGAATGGTGTTTAAATTTAAGGGACAATTTATCCCTAGTGACTATGCAATTTAGACCTTTAGGAAGATTTAAAATCTCAAACAAAAGGAGATGGATGTCATGGCTTACATAGAGGAGTTTCATAAATTGATCATTAGAGCGGGTCATGTTGAGGATGAAGTTGAGAAGATAACAAGGTATATAAATGGGTTAAGGTTCAATATCCAAGATGAATTGAGTCTTTCCACCCCTAGAATGGTGGAAGAGTTCCTTAAATTGGTTGTTAGGGCAGAAGAGAAGTTGAAAATAATACACAAAAAAAAAATAGAGGCAGAGGAAATAACTTCAGGGGTAGAAAAAAAATTGGAGGAAGAGGACAATCACAAGAATCACAAGGTGAGACAAGTGGAAATCAAGATCAAGGCTCATAATCAAGAGGTAGTTTTAGAGGTAGGAGATATAATAGTAGAGATAGATTTGGAGGACAAGGTAGAGGTTCAATCACATTCTTAGGAAGATGCTACCAATGTAATCAATTTGGCCATCAAGAATGTAAATGCTTGGGGAAACAACCTTTTGCATCACATGGTGGTGAAAGGAGAACACAGTTGGTGCAAGATGAATATTGTAAGAGTTTCAAATGTCCTTTATAACATGTTGCTCCATAAATTGGAGAGTCTCTCATGATGAGGAGGACACTACTCAAGGTTCTTGTGGTGGAAGAGCCTCCACAAAGAAATTCATTGTTTAGAACCACTTGCAAGTCTCAAGGCAAGGTATGTAAGGTTGTTGTTGATTCTAGTTCCATAGATAATTTGGTTTCTTTAGAGATGGTTGAAAAGTTAAAGATGAAAATAATCCCACACCTTACAAGGTCTATTGGCTGAATAAGGGTCAACAAGTCCCAGTGAATGAGAAAACATGGGTTGAATTCAATATTGGGGGGTATAAACACAAGATATTGTGTGACATAATGCCAATGGATGATTTTCATTTGTTGTTAGGAAGACCCTAGTAGTATGACGGAAAATAAAAGCATGATGGGAAAAAAAATACTTATATGATGGAGAAGGATGTAAAGTCATTTACCATTACTCCATTGCAAGATGAAGAAAAATAAATTGAATTTAGGTCTAGTGTAATGCCGGTTGGGGAAAAGGAGTTGTTGAAAACCATGAAAGAAGAACGTGGACAAGGCTATGCAAAGCTAATCAGACCAAAATATGTTATGACAACAACAAAACTTTAGGATGTTCCTAAAGAAGTACAAATCATGTTGAAAAAGTACCAATAAATTGTTGTAGATGAGCTCCCTAGTTCTTTTCCACCTATAAGGGGTGTGAGCCACCACATAGAATTTATACCAAGAGAAAACCTACCCAATAAGGTTTCATAAAAAATGACTCCTTAATAAAATGAAGAGATAAGGAAACAAATACAATAATTTCTTGATAAAGGCCTCATAAGAGAAAGCTTAAGTTCATGTGTTGTTCCTACTATCTTGGCACCTAAAAGAGGTGGATATTGGAGAATGTGCACCAATTCAAGGTCAATTAAAAAAATCACTATAAGGTATAGGTTCCCCATACCAAGAATGGAGGATTTGATGGACTGTTTGGGAGGATCTTGTTAATTTTAAAAGATTGACCTCAAAAGTGGCTACCACCAAATTAGAAAAAGAGAAGGGGATGAGTGGAAAAATACATTCAAAATTAATGAGGGGTTGTATGAATGGATGGTAATTCCATTTGGGCTTTCAAATGCATTGAGCACTTTTATGAGACTAATGAATGAAGTTTTGAAACCCTTCATAGGTAAGTTTGTAGTTGTATACTTGGATGATATTCTTGTGTTTAGTAAGACTTAAAAGGAACACTTGTAGCATTTGGATGTGGTGTTGAAGAGGTTTAATGAAGAGAAGTTGATGATTAACTTGAAAAAGTGTGAATTCATGAAAGAGGAGTTGGTTTATCTTGGAATTGTGGTCTCAAAAGGTTCTCTGAAGATGGATCCTAGCAAGGTGGAAGAAATTATTAGTTGGCCTACTCCAAAATCAGTTATTGAGGTAAGAAGTTTCCACGCTCTTACTAGTTTCTACAAAATATTTGTAAGAAATTTTAGTCATATTTTTTCTCCAATCATTGATGCAATCAAAGGGGATAAAATGAAAAGGTTTGTGTGGTTTGATGAGGCAGAAAAAAGCTTTCAAATTTTGAAACAAAAGGTAGCACAACAACTCATCTTAGCATTGCCTAATTTCAATAAGGTGTTTATCATTGAATGTGATGCAAGTGGGTATGCAATTGGGGCAATATTGAGCCAAGAGGGAAGACCTATAGCATTTTTCAATGAGAAAGTTAATGAAGCAAAGAAGAAGTACTCTTCTTATGAAATGGAATTATATGCCATGGTACAATCATTGAAGAAGTGGAGACACTATCGCCTTCTTAGGAGTTTATTGTTTTTACTAAAAAACATGCTTTGAGTTTCTTGAACAACCAAGACAAACTCAGCCACAAGCATGTGAAGTGGGTGGAGTACCTCCAAAGTTTTACCTTCACCATAAAGCACAAAAAGGGGTAGTTAAACAAGGTGGCAGATGCTTTGAGAAAAAGGGTAATCTTGGTGCAAGAAATTCAACTCCAAAGTGTAGGTATTGATGCTTTGAAAGGTATGTATGAAGGAGATGATGATTTCAAGGATATTTATGCTAATTTTAATCAATTCAATGACACTTTCCATGAAGAATATTCTGATTTATTGATACAAGATGGCTTATTGTTTAAGGGTGCTTAGTTGTGTATTCTTAAATTCTTTATGAGGACTAATTTGATTAAATAAAATCATTTTGGAAGCTTAGGGGGTCATTTTGGTGTGGAAAAAACATTGGAGTAGGTAAGAAGGTATTATCATTGGTAAAAAATGCAAAGTGATGTCAGAAAGTTTGTGAAAAATTGTGTTGTTTGTCAAAGGGCAAAGGGTTCAAGTACAAATGTAGGTCTTTACTAGCCTTTTCCATTTCCAAATAGGCCATGGGAATCCATCAACATGGATTTTGTGTTGGGTTTACCCAAAACTCGGAGAGGGTTTGATAGTGTATTTGTTGTTGTTGATTAGTTTAATAAAATGGCCCATTTTATACATTGTAAATGCATAAGTGATGCCTCATACATTACAGGGTTTTTCTTCAAGGAGGTGGCCAAAATTCATGGATTACCATTGAAAATTGTTTCTGACAAGGATAGTAAATTTATGGGTCACATTCGGAGAACCCTTTGGAAGAAGTTGGGAACAAATTTGACCTTTAGCTCTGCCTATCATCCCCAAATGGATGGGCAAACTGAATTTGTCAATAGGAGCCTTGGGAATATTCTTAGATGTTTGACAAAAGAGCATTCATAATAATGGGATCTCACTCTTCCACAAGCTGAGTTTGCATATAATGAATCTGTCAATAGAAGTGTTGGAAAGATTCCATTTGAGATTGTGTATGGAATGAAGCCTAGGGGAGTGTTTGAACTTAGATATTTGAGTGGCATGGAGAGGAGTGTTGAAGGAGAGAAATTTTCAGCTTCCATGAAGGATATACATCAGCAAGTTAAGGAAAATATTTAAAAGAGTGGAAAAGTACAAGCAACATACAAATTTGAAGAAGAAAGATGTTCAATTCAAAGTGGGATACTTGGTATTGGCTCATTTGAGGAAAGAAAGACTACCAAAAGGGAAGTACACAAAGCTTTAGATGAAGAATATTGGTCCATGTAGGGTGGACCACAAATTTGGAGCAAATAACTATGAGAGAGAACTCCCTCATGGAGTGGATATCTCTCCAATTTTCAATGTTTTTGACCTTTATCCTTTTAAAGGATCTATGATTGCAGGTGAAGAAATAGGTACATCAGGAGTTCCAGATGAAGATTGGGTCAAGGACTTACCACCAAGTCAACCATTGAAGCTTGAAAGCATCTTGGATACTAAAGAGGCTAAAAGAACTAGGCATAAGATGTATAATGAATACCTTGTGGAATGGAAAGGTCTCCCTAATGGATATGCATCATTGATTATAGAGGAAGACATCAAAATGAATGGAATAATAGTCCAAGAGCTGATCTCAAGTGGAACTTGAGATTCTATTCTCCTCGGGTGTATGGTGTAGGAGCACCTAGTTAAATGTTGCACATTCGGCCTAATATTGGGTTTTTGTGTTTTTGAGTCCAATTTTGATGTAATAAGGTCTATTTAGACCATTTCTAATGCTTTTAGTCTCATTGGGTCAGTTTTAGATAAAGTTGTTAAGTTTTTGTAATTGTTACAAAAGTTGCAATGCAACTTTGCAATTTTGGCTTGTAGTTGGAAGTTGAACGATCATAAATTCAAAACGTAGTTGTGAATCATTGGGTTTTTTTTGTTGATGTTAAATATTCCTTGTACAACTTGAGGAAAAATTCTAAGGACATTTTTTGTGCTCAAGCAATAATAATAACTTCATTTTATGTGTGTTTTCATTGAATTTTGTTGCTACAACAAGTTGTACGGCTTCGTATTGGTTGCAAATGACATAATCTATTTAGGAATTGTTGAAGTCGTGAATTAACCATATTTTGGTTTTAGTTGTATTTATTTTCATTATGGTTTGAGTGAGTTAGAAGCAAATCTTTGAAATCAGTCAAAAAACCCTAGGTTTGAGGGTTTGAGAGAAAAAAGATGGAATCAAATACCATTCCACTAGTGGAAATCTTTGCAAATCGATGGAATGGGAGTAGTTAGGGTGATTTTCATTTTGGTAGTGGTTGTAGATGCAGGGGATGGAGATTAGGCCCTAATTTCTTTTAATCACCAAAGATAACTCATAATATCATGAGGGGAGGACATGGATAGCATACACATCCATTTTTTGAAAAGGGTGAGTAAATTCCTGGGACTAACTGCTTAGTGGTGAATTATAATAAAGAATTACTTAAAGCTCTTAATCTAGGCTATATAGATATTTTAAGGGAATGATTGAGATACCAAAAGGGTATTTGAGGATTAATATGTTAAAATAAAACTAAAAGATGCTAAATATTTGAGAGTAGAGGGTAACCCATTCTTATTCACTTATTCAAGGTTATCCTTAATGAAAATTTCAACTTCCAAGAGGTGTGTATTTTGATTCACTTTGTGCTATTTATACTCTACCAAAACAATAGATTTGAGGTCATTCCCTTGGTGATGATATCCAAGGAAGGCTCCGTAAAAATAAATTTTTGTAAGAAGTG